>JALIZH010017379.1:0-21780 GCA_030522465.1 Rhipicephalus appendiculatus | reverse complement strand
TATTTTTTGCCATGGCAAACAGAGCACAAAATGACACTCGATCACATCTGCCTGCCCGGCCCCTGGTTCAGATGAAAGATGTGACCCCCCCCCTCCCCTTTCCCCCTCACCGAAAAACATTTCTGCCTACGCCGCTGCTCCGGGATCGGCACACCTTTAAGCAAGCGACGATATCATGTGATGACGTCGTGTGTTATATGACATCAAAGTGACGTCATTCTGACGTCATAGTGACGTCACAGATATTGGCGATCTGTGAAATCTTGATGCCTTCACAAATAACGCAATCACATGATTACTTGTTGATACAAGAAATCATGTGATTGCGTTATTAGTATTATTAGTATTAGTATTGACACCGGCGTCGCCACCGCCGATGGTCACTTCTCGCGTTTCATGAGGCATCTAAGGCTTTCGCCTTAATATATGGTGTTCGTATGTCCACTTTTTAGTGTGTCTTTGTTTGCGCCGTATTACAAGTTGAATATGAAGACTAACTCATTCAAACAGCTACGCAACTCAATACAGTAATTGTCAGTAACAACATAGGTACATCCCAGTGGCGCTTAGTTGAAGAGCGTCAACTCCATAAGTTACAGCGGTGCCATCCGGATCGAATTTCTTCACAGTGATTGGCTCCTTTACGAAAACTGCAAAAAGAATTTAATCATTCTTGAGAAACTCAGTCCCAATCGGGCTTAATCGCGATCAGCAGCGCACCGCGGGACACCGGTGTTAGTCCCGATCCACTCACCGCAGTCTCCGTCGCTGTTCAGCGCCTCTCCGTCTGCGCAGACGACGGCGTAGTCTTCTGCGTAGTAGTCTTTCAGGCGCATGTCCACGGTCACATGTTCCTCGTCGCTGACTTCGTGCAGTACGGACGGGTCGATTTCGCCGATGCCGCCCAGAATTTCGTCCACTGCTGCGGCGAGCCTTTGCGTGTCGTTTTCAAAGGCGCCTCCATTTCCTGCCTGCATGACATGGAAGGACGGCATGCTAATGACTACTAATGATGCGCATGTGTTAGATAGATAGATAGATAGATAGATAGATAGATAGATAGATAGATAGATAGATAGATAGATAGATAGATAGATAGATAGATAGATAGATAGATAGATAGATAGATAGATAGATAGAGCTCAGCCGGATACTACGGTGCAAATAGCAGACGTGATACTAAGGAACCAATCAATAAGATAGAGCTTTGTGATTTCCCCTACATACTTTGCATCTAGAAAACAAGGCGAGCGGCCAATCAGAAGCGAAGAGGGCGACGTCATGGGGTCATGTCAACTGGGCCGCCGTCGCTCCGCACCGAGTTTTTAATCAAGGCTGCCCGCAGTGCAACTAAAAGCGCGACGAAACAGAAAAAAAAAAAACACAGCATATCCACGGAGTGAATGATGATGAGTGGGCGAAGCTGTGGAGGCTCATCGGTAAACCGTGAATCTTCCGTGAATTCTGCCCGGTATATCATCACCAACGTGAGATCGGGCGCGTTTATACTAAAGGGTCGATGAGAGTCATGGCGACTCGCAGCTCACTTCAATTTTACATGTACGTTGTGAATATTTTTATTGTTTAATCACGCACAGGAGACATCTCACACATGCACTACCTTGGAGGTCGAAATCCAGTACCTACTGGCAACTCGGAGTGCATGGACAACCGAGGACCGCCAAGGTAATGCCATAAGGAGCTTCGCCCCTAAATATATTCATCATATACAAGTACTAAACGAGAGGTGGCTACATACAACGGGGACGCACGACCCACGGCTTAAGGAGCTTCACCCCTAAAAAAACGCTTGCTCTCGGTGTTGCTCGCAAGTTCCGAGAGAGCGCGAAGATCCCTCTTGCTGCCGTTCGGGTGGACGCTTGGCACGGTGGTCACCACGGCACGCGCTGACGTGCGGCATGACGCCGCGATGCCGCCGACATGCACGCGAGAACGGCGACAATAGCAATTATACATTATTGGGACATTATTGGCACCGGGTTCGCGACTCAGTCGCGTTACGCTGGGCCTAATGTATTTCTGTTCATTTCAATTCAATACTTGGATTAGCATGCGCCATGCTCTTTGATGGGCTGCTGAATTAAGCGTCTCCTTTTATTCAAAGTCACATATTTCTCAAGTACCTTGCTCAGTAACCCATATGTAAAAAAAAAAAAAAAAAAACATAGCCAGTGTCACGCTATGAAAACTGTCGGGCAGTGAAGCTGTAGCCCCTTTCGTTAGGCATTACACTTTGCTCCTAAGTTTCGGCAAGGCTTTTCACTAAGGATTTATTTGTTGCTTCTTTGTTACGCAGGCTTAGGCATGTAAACCCCACGTGACCATATGTTCATTCACGGCCGCGCTGGAACGCTACAACAGCGAGCTATGGCTCATTCCATTCGCCCACTCAGCGAAAACGTGTATCGCTACCACAGCTGCACAGGAACGCAACCATCATCATCATCATCATCACCATCATCATCATCATAATTTAGCATAACCATTACCATCGTTATCTTGTTTCACTTATTTGTTTAGCACTCGCCCCCTGGTCACGTGACCTGCGTGACGCCTACAGCTATACTCATTGCCGGGCGCACGAGGGGGGGCAGGGGGCGCGGCCGCCCCCCCCCCTAGTCACCTAAGAGGGGGGGCGCAATGTCATTGACGCAATAGGGAGGGGGGACGCTTCGACTCGGGGGGGTGCAAAGTCAGCCCCATACATTGACATAACGTGGAGGGGGGGGGGGGCGCTGCGATGAACCTTCGCCCCCCCTGAAGGGGAACCCTGCGCACGCCTATGGCTATACCCCTACTATTACCACGACGAAGAAGGAACAGGGTATACATTAAAGCAGCTGCACTGTGAAAAAAAATGCCCCCACCTTCCCGAAGGGAATCGTGAGGAAATGCGAATGCATTTCGCGCGCGCTTCACTCCATTTATATATGGTGGTTGTGGTTCGAAGAAAGAAAAGGCGCCTAATTTCTGCAGCCCGGTCGGGAGCACGGCGCAGCGCCTTTTTTTTCTTCTTTTTTCTCCTTTTTTTCTTTTTTTTTCTTTTCTTTATATATATATATATATATATATATATATATATATATATATATATATATATATATATATATATATATATATATATATATATCTACGTGCGAGCGAGCGGACGGGAGAGTGGGGCGCAGGGAGGAGAGAGAGCGAACGGCGAGAGAAGGAGCGGTGAAGCACTGCACCTACCCTCTCTTACACTCTCTCCACACACGCGGGAGCTCCGCCGAGCTCCCGCGATGCGAGCGCCCTCACACACCAGAGCGCGCTCCTCCTCTCCACTCACTCTCCGCTACTCCGCCCGCACCACCTGCTCCGGTTGCTAGGGGCGAGGATAAGCGCGCGCGCCCGCAGCTGTTGCTATGGGAGAGGGAGTGAGAGCGGAGAGATGCGGACACCGACGGACGCCTGACATGCCCCGACTAAAAAATGCTTTCGCATTAAAAAAAATCCAATAGCACTCACGCTGATATCGAGGACAAACTGGGCGTCTACGGCTGCGATGGAGGCGTTGGCCGCGGGTTCGTCGACCACACTCCTCGCCCATCGCGTGCGCCGCCAGTGACCGCCGCCGCGGCCCGCTGCGTTGTCCAGCTCCTCCATTTTGCCGCACGATACTCCCACGGTGTTTATTTGACACTTGTTTCCCGAGCCGCAGTTCGAAGCCGCCCTCGTCATCCGCTCGAAGTTTTTGATGAAGAGCTTCCTTATGGCGGTCTGTACGGTGGGATCCCTGCAGTCTCCGGAGTAGTAGTAGTAAGCGTGGTACGATTTCCTGGCTTGTGTAGGGCGCGATTTCGCTAGCGCCGTGAGAAAAGAACAAAAAAAAAAAACAACAAAGATTAGCTGAACCTTTTGCTTAGGCTTCATGGTAGCAGTACTGGTAGCAGCACTAAAGAGTAGTGACTATATAGTGCGGTAAGTTAGATGGCATTAAGTTCGTTCCCAGACATGTCGTAATAATTTTGGTGCGTATCAAATTAATGAGACCGCCGCGAGAGCACCAATACCGGGTCATGTAGATCATGACGTACAGGCGCGCTCAATATGACTTGCTTTTAACACGGAAGCGCGTGGCCTCACGGGTTCAAAGGTTGCGCATGGCTTCAACTTGTTTTTATTTCAACAACTAAATATTATTTTCTTAATTGGAGTCATACCCAAGAGAGAGAAACGCGTTTAGTAATGGAAATAAGGGCTAGTGGAAGCCATACGCAATCTTTGAACTCGTGATGCCACGCGCTCCCGTGTTTCAAGTCATATTGAGCGTGACTGTACATGTTATGTGTCATGATTGCTGTGTTACAACCTGTCATTCATGTTCATCATGCACTCATGTCATGCCATACCGACTATGATATATATCAGCTAACGAAACGGCCATAAGAGCACAATGTCGAGGATAGATAGATAGATAGATAGATAGATAGATAGATAGATAGATAGATAGATAGATAGATAGATAGATAGATAGATAGATAGATAGATAGATAGATTGAGACAGGCAGCGCCTCGTCTATCTCAGTCTGCCACGTTCCCTGCGCTGTTAGTCAATTACTTTAATCTGCATTTTCACCTGTAAAAATCTTTGAGCTGCGCTTGCTGTTTCCTCAAACCAGTAGGGTCCACCTGTTTGCTAATTTATATTCGAGAACAGCCCTCAAATTGCACCTCCCACGTTACATTTTGGTGTGATTGCAAAATGTAGTGTTCTGCTCAGAGAGCTTCGTAGTGGACACTCCCTGAGCGCTAACATCAGGGCTTCCAATTAAAACAGCGTGATCAGTCCCTATGAACAGCGTCCGGACTTGGTGAAAACTTTGGTGTATAAAGGCTTCTTTTGTGGATAGAAACCGCCGGAACTGCGCGAGCCATGATTTCGGAACGCAAAATTTAACAGCAGAGCTGTGCTAACCCGAGTCTGCGCCGTCAAAATATGCCTATGCTATCTCGCGCAGGTCACGTGACCATATAGAATGAATAAAAAATGGGGAGACGATTCCGGTCTCTTTTACGCTGACGATGTACACGTAAGGATTCATTCTGTTTGAAGCTGTTTCCTTACAATAGCGATGGCGCTGAAAATATAAAAGAGCGCCCTTGATAACAAGGAAGAATGATGATGATGATGATAGCTATATCCGATTTATTACTAGCGGAGGTCTTTAAGCCGACCGTAAAAACTTTGGTGTCCGCAGGAAATCACAGGTGGGTATGCACCAGATGAATCATTTTTCTTCTTCCCCTCTCTTTTTTTTTTTTTTCGGACAGCTGCGGGATATCCTCCCGATTTTGTTTTTTCATCTCTACTTCTCGTCCTCATTACCTTTCACTCCCCCTCTCTCCATGCCGATGTAATGAGGTGTCCCGATAAGAAGAGACAGTTACGGATCGGCACTTTTCACTTCAATCTTTTCTAATATAACCACTTAGAGGCAAGCTCCACTACCGAGTACAGCAGGTGCGAACGTTAAGCGTAAACTCTCCACGGCGAAGCGGAGCACGTGCAACACCTCAAAGAGAGAGAGAGAGAGAGAAAGAAAGAAACAGAAAGAGAAACAAAGATAGAGAGAGAAAGAGTTAATAATTTCTGGGGTTTAACGTCCCAAAACCACGATATGAATATGAGAGACGCCGTAGTCGAGGGCTCCGGAAATTTCGACCACCTGTGGTCCTGTAGCGTGCACCTAAATCGAAGCACACGGGCCTCAAGCATTTTCGCTCCTATCGAAAACGCGGCAGCCAAGGCCGGGCTTCAATACCGCGACCTGCGGCTCAGCTGTCGAGCACCATCACCACTAGACCACCCTGGCGGGTCAGAGAAAGAGAGAAAAGAGAGGAAGAGAATGAAAGCGATAACAAGAAACAGACACGAAAAAACAGACAGAAAAGACGGAGACAAAGACCATATGAGAAAGAAAGAAATGAAGAGAAATAAAGAAAGAGAAAGAAGCAGAAAGAGAAAGAGAAAAAGAGATAGAAAGGAAGATGGAAAGACAGAGAAAGACATAGAAAGAGATAGAAAGAAACAGACATGAGACAGAGATAGAAAAAACCGAAATGTGCAATGTTAGACAGGGGTGGCTACGACAACAATGGACGGAGGATGGAACGACCCACGGCGTAAGGAGCTTCGCCCCTAAAAAGGCTCTAGAAAGGCCGCTCTTCCAGCTTTCGCTGAGAATGCGCTGCGCGTTCCGCGCAGGCCTGGCGGTTTTTAAATGCGAATGCATTTCATAGTCGGGCTATGTCAGGCATCCGGCGTCGTGCGGTGTTGGCGTTGTCCGCGGCAGGTGTTATCTCTCCGCTCTCACTCCCTCTCCCATAGCAACAGCTGCGGGCGCGCGCGCTTATCCTCGCCCCTAGCAACCGGAGCAGGTGGGGCGGGCGGAGTAGCGGAGAGTGAGTGGAGAGGAGGAGCGCGCTCTGACGCGTGAGGGCGCTCGCATCGCGGGAGCTCGGCGAAGCTATATATGAAAAAAAATAAAAAAAAAGAGAAAAAAAAACACAAAAAAGCAAAAAAAAAAAAAAACAGGCGCTGCGCCGTGCTCCCGAGCGGGCTGCATAAATTAGGCGCCTTTTCCTTCTTCGAACCACAACCACCATATATAAATGGAGTGAAGCGCGCGCGAAATGCATTCGCATTTCCTCAAAATTCCCTTCGGAGGTGGAGGCATTTTTTAAAGCAGCTGAGCTGTTTAAGCTTTCAGTTCTGCAGTTTTGCGTTAACAAAAACTACCGTCATTACGCCTAGCTACGCCTAATGCGTGAAACGCAATAACTCGCCCGCCACGGGCTCTCTTCGTTCTATTCTTCACATCGGGATTGACTGTAAATTAAGACACTTTATTCTTGGCAACGTACATTCGAGAAATGACGATAGTTATAGTACATTTTTCGGTATCGCCTAGAAATTTAACGAGTAAAAAGGCCTGTGGCCAGCCCACCCATTGAGGTTGACACAAGGCATGTGCAACGTTAGCGCTTCTTCAATGTCGGTCGGTCGGTCGGTCGGGTCCTGAAAGACTGGCTCAACCCATTACGTGGGATCGGCCACGAAGCTTGCGGCAGTAGGAAAAAGATATTTATTGGTAAAGCAAAAATGTTAGTGGTGATTTTGATTTCTTTAAGAAATGCTAAATAAAATGAGAGTTAAATAATAGAAAAAGTAAATAAATGCGGGCAATTTAAATAAATGCATGAAATGATAACGTATATATTCACTTATATTATTGACACGGCAGTCTCTTTTTTTTTTCTTTGAGTGCCTTCTAGAGAAAACATTAGAAGAGAGAGAATAAAAAGCGAGAAAGGCAGGGAGGTCAACCAGAAGTGTGGCATCCGGTTTGCTACCCTGCACTAAGCGGAGGCGGAGAGGGAAAATAGAGATGAGATGAAAAGGAAGGCGAAGAGGAGAGTAGACGCGCGAATAAAGAAAAAAAAAGAGGGCGTGGTGCTATAGCCTATTCAATAGGCCACTGCCACGCACTGTCTTCACACAAAAAATCAGTCAAGGCCTTACTGAAAACAAAAGAAAATGACAGAACCAGGGTGTCGGAACGAAATGTTTTTCGTTACGGTTTTAGTTTCGTTCCACCGTCAAAAGTTCCGTTCCGTTTCTGTTCAGAACGAAAAAAAAAAAGTTCCGTAACGGTTCGTAACGTTATTTATTTGTATGCATAATTTTGAAGTTAGAGTAGCGATAAAAATACACTAAAAGCTCGTTAATTCGAACTCGGTTAATGCGAACTTACAGTTAATGCGAACTGACACAGCCCTATGTATTTCTGTGGTGGAAAACTCCCGATAATTCGAAGGCGTCGGTATCTACAGTGGTTAATTCGAACTTGAAGCCCCCCGGCTTTCGTTCCTCCTCGCACAAATCGGCCCAGAATGATCACCCAAATTACTCATTACTTTCACCTGTGTAAAATAAGTGTAGTGACTGATTTCCATGTATGCTTTTATGGTTGTAAATGTCGTCTGTCTGCTGCTACTGCTGTATGAGTGGCTCGGCCCAGTCAGGCAATGTTTGCCTTTAGCCGTGCCCCCTTGGACAATTTCAGTATTGTTCTAAACACACTAAGAAAGAGAGACTTTAAATTTTGATTGCGTTAACTCCGCCATGTAAACGAACGTGTTACGGAGTACAAGTAGCTTCGTATATTTTGGCATTAAGGCTCACTGCTCACGTGAATGCGAGTCGTTGCTTGTTTCTGGCGTATCAATGACTGATCAATAAATTCTGTTCGCTGTTAGAGCATAAACTTAATTTACGAAATTGCCTGCCACAAACGAGTACTATTGCCTAATTTGCAGGAACGAGTTCAGAGGTAGCTTCCCTGGGTTCTCTCCGCACAGTGTGGCGCGATGTCTGTTCATTCTAGCGCCTGCCCGCTAATTCAAACTCCGCTAAATTCGAACAATTTTATAGTCCCATTAGAGTTCGAATTAACGGGCTTTTAGTCTGTTGTATTTGTCGTATAATTACTCACGCTCCTTTTAAAGTGCGACAGGGGTAGAACATGTTCTTGCCACGTTCTTAAGAGGAGCACAACTAAATGTACTACGAATTACTACAAACCATCGCAAACCAGTGCCCTTATAACTTATAGCAAGACTTTCTGAAAAGTGAATTACGAATATTCTGAGCACGCTCAATGCTTTGCGTCAAGGGAGTGAGTATGATCTCAGAAGCAGACCATCATCGATTGTACCTCTCATATGCGAGACCGCTGTTCATATAAAACAAACTTGCGCGCCGAGAATGCCCTCTCTACGCTGTAATGTGTCGCAGGCACACGAAAGCCTACTTTAGTTAATATAAACGTCTCTGGTTGCCACTGTTTTCGTTTTTCGCACAATTTCAACTCATCTTTACTCTGGAATTCTTGCGTGGGGTATGCGCTAGTTCTGTACTCCGAGATGTGCATTATTGCTCACGTTGCGTGACCTCGGTTGTTCCGGACTGTCAAGTTTCCGAGTGAAACGAAAAACGATAAAAAATTTCGGTTTCACTCCGGAACGAAATAATAGATAACGTTTCGGTTACGTTTTCGTTCCGGTAAAAAATATCGTTTTTTTTCTTTTTTTTCGTTTTTCGTTTTCGGTTTTCGTTCCGTTCCGATACACTGGACAGAACAGATCAGAGCATAGAGAAGGGGCGCTGCACAGATAAACGGAAGAGAAAGAGGAGAAAGAAACAGGGAGATAGAAAGAAATAAGCGGAAAGAGAAAGAGAAAAAGATGGAAAGAGAGAAATAGAGAGAGACGGACACACAGACACAAAAGAGATAGAAAAAAACAGAGAGGAACAGAGCGAGAGAGAAAAATAAAGAAAAACAAGCAAGGCTGTCTAGCTGCGTTGTTCCTTCAAGCTTGGCACCACTAGTACGAAGCTTCCTAAATTTTCTTCCTATATGCGTTGGCCAGATATAGCGCCAGCTGAAAGTTCATACTAACAGGCGCAGTCAGGCCAGGGCACAGTCATGTGCTCCGGTATAGTCTTCCATTGCAGGGTGTCATCGCAGATGTACGCTTCGGCCGGCTCTCTGAGGAACTCGAAACGGTCATTGCAGAGGGGCTGGCAGAACTGGCCATAGGTCTGGTCCTCACACGCCAACGCCCCGTTTACAGGAGCAGGGTGGAACGGACACTGGCTGCCTGCGGTAAACGAAACCAATAACTCCAAACGATTCTGATGCCGAAGACAGCGACCAGCTAACGGCAACGACCACATACGCGCAATAGAGTTGTGTAACAGACATACTTGTACACGACACAGAAAATGAGTAACCGATTACCATTACAATTACATTCTTTAAAATGTAGTTCATTACAGCGGTCATTTATCGTTCTAGAAATGTAACTAAGCAATTAAAGAAATGTAATCAAATACTTCTGCGTTACTTTCCTTCGAAATTTTGTCTACGTAACACAAGTTTACTCAAACTACAGCGAACTGCTGTGGCTTGTCATCGTGGAGAGAAGGCTGGAGGCTTACGCGAAGGCTGGGAGGCTTCCGTGATATAGTGTTACACGTTATTAACTTTGAACAGGAGTTGTTTTTCGAAGTTGTCGTCGCTGATTCTTCCTTGCTTCCTTGTTAAGACGTCACTTGCTACACTGAACTCTCTCTCAATGAATGCGCTGGAGGGAATGGCGGTATTATAACGTAGGAACACCTTGCGAACTAGCTCATAAGTGTTTCGATGCTAGTGTCCATGAGCTCTATGAAGCGTCACGCATCGCTGTTGCTGGCGCTCGGGTAATATGTTGCAGGTGAGTCCAAGGAAATGGTGAAAAAAATAGGGTCTGTAGTGCCCCTCGTCTGACAGGACGAGGGGGTCCCTACAGAGCGGTCTCAAAGTTTTCGGTACGAGAACTGCTGCGGAAGACTGGTTACAACTTGATTTTAGGGAAAAAAATGTAACTGGTTGCCGGTAAATAATTACAAAAAACGCAACTGAATTACCCGGAACGTTACAGTATCGAAATGATAATTGACTACATTGCAAAATTACCAGAAAACGTAATTTACTACAAGTAATCGATTGCTTGTACCTCGTTACGCACAACTCTGGTGACAGACGAGTGGAGTGGTTGATTGAGTGGACGGATCCAACAGGTGAAGACGTGAGTACAAAGTAGAAAGGCAAAGAACTTCCAACAACATTTGAGTCCAGCTGGGCGCACAAGCCGTCGTGTTCGTTTCTACATGCTCGCGTTCTCACGTTCTTGAACTTTCCCCCTGGTGGGCATGTTTAACTTCGGCGCCTGGTATTAATTTCACTATTAATATTTGGGTTTTACGTGCAAAAACCGCGATATGATTATGAGGCAGAGCGTAGCGGAGGGTTCCGGAAATTTTCCCCACCTGGTGTTCTTTAAACGTGCACTCACGTCGCACAGCACAAGGAGCTCTATCATTTCGCCTCCAACGAATTGCGACCGCTGCGGCCGGAATCGAACCCGCGTCCTCCGCGTCAGTGGCTGAATACTGTAACCACTATATACCATTTTCCGGAAACGCTCAAGCACCGCCATCTTGGATTGATAACGTTGCAGGTTTGTATCCGTATCAAATAAACTAACAGTGCTGCGGTGAACTCGCACGCATGAAAACGCTTGGGCCGATGCATTCAACGTTTCATGAGTATGATAATGTTACGACACAGAAAACAGGCAAAACAATGGCTCATCAGCCCAAGATGGCGGCACCCATGAACCGAAAATAAAATCGTGGATACCACCATGGCGGACGGCTCCCGGTACCGAATTCAAAGAAGCGTATCGTCCGTAATTGCTTTTTGCTTTTGGCCAGCTGGCATCACTGTTCATATGACCGGCAACACAAGCGACTAAAATGATCTCTTGCGAAAAGTTCTACCGCAAAACGTTGTAGCGAACGTGGTTGCTACAACGAGTCACCAGCACAATTCTTTACCGGACCAAGTGCTTGGGCCCTTGGAAAATGAATTGCGTTCCCGGAACGCAAGAGTTTAGTGCTGACCACAAGCCACTGTTCATACTATTTGGATGTTTGGTATGAAAACTTCTTGGGCACTGGGTGTCGCTGGATCCAGTGCTTCGGCAAGCGGTTTTGTCTTCTTCAATGCGGCAACTGCTGGATTGAAGAAAACAACACCGCTTGTCGAAGCGTTCGCTCCCGCGAAAGCCTTTGGCATTACGCCAAAGCGGTATTAAGGCATGCAGTGGCGTAACTCATGGCTCAGACAGTTTTCATCTTTTCAGCTTCCATTGTCGCCTGGACGTCTACCTTATTTCGAGTATTGGTGTGCAGTTCGTCCTCAGTTACTGCGTGAGTCGCAGTACATAGCGGAATAATTAGTCTGTCTTGCATATATTCGAGAGCGTATCAAAGGATTGCCAACTCCGCGCGCAGTCTCATTAGACAAGATTACTTGGCTACGACATCCATGACAAAAGTCGGGAATACGCGAAAGCAGTACAGCCTCTAGCCCCACAGGAAGAAATGAATAACATCAACAATGCAGTGATACAAAACGTGCGCGTGATAATATACTTAGCATGCAATGGCCAGCATTGGATGAGAGTTTATTTGCAAAACAGAGAAAACTATGCGCCTTTCCGAAGAAAGTAAATCAGTCGGGACAGGTGGTCGGCTTGAGACCGTTCTCCACTTCCTGTAATTAAGCTCGGACTTGAAATCAGGTCAGGCGCCTATAAACTAAAACAATGATGCACTGAACACACTTTTTCTTGCGCGCACTAGTTGGCAACGTTCCTTCATGACGATCATGCATATAAGCAATCGATACACTTAGTAAAAATTATTGGAAAATAAAATAAATTCCGGGGTACTATGCCTGAATTCCACAATATGGCGAGGCACGCCGTGATGTGGTACACCAGATTAATATAGACCACTCCGGTTACTTTACCGTGCTGCTAGGTCTAAAGTACAGGAATGTTTTTTGAAAATTTTATTGCGATATCAATTACGTGGATACTCCATGCGCATTTAGCTGTCGCCGTCATGTTCCTTATAAAGTACAAATTAATAAATCGTCCTGAACGTATTTCATTGTGCGGGCGAAAGCTTGTGACGCCTGCAGAGGGATGCGGTCCAAGCAGAGATGAAACGCGCCGACCGGCTCCATCGTGCGAATGAGCTTGAAGGGTAGCCAATTGGGGGGGGGGGGGGGGGGGGGTGCTGCGTCGCGCGGGCAGCTAATGGAACTTTGACCTAGAGGGCGTGGTCGCGCGCGCTATCTCGTCAGACGGCTCCTACATTTTTGGGGATTTTGCCCTAATTGAAATGCGACTGCCGTGCCCGCCAATAAAACTCGCGCTTTCGAGCTTGACGGCCCTGACATCTTAGCCTCTAAGCTACCACGGCAAACAAAGTTCGTACGATGTCAACCTCTGGACAGTTGGCAACGCAGTGTCTAATGTTACTCACGCCATACGTTGATGTGGAAGACGCAAGTAGCGATGTTTCCGCTCTTATCACGTGCTGTGTAGGTGATTCTGTGAGTTCCCAATCCGAACATGGAACCAGGCTTTTTGTTCTGAAAAGAAAAACAAGCAGTAGTAAGCACCGAATGTCCAAAGAAGTCGCTGCCTAGTTTTCAGCGCTTCACAGAGAAGTAAAAACACGGACATTGTTGATTTGGCAATTAGCCGCAACGAAACGGCCTAAGAAGTGAATATGTAGAATAATTTGAAACCACGGTGACACGGCAAAAGCTTTCATCTCCCTTGTAAATTGTAGGAGCGTGAAATTAAAAGGAGATTAATAGTGGTACATAGTCCCAGTGCTAGCGATTACATTTCTTGTTGAAGCCCAGAAGCTTAAAAGGGTCCAATAATCCTGTTTGTGACGTTACCCCTTCTGCCATGAGTTAAACCTGAACTACGCAGAAATACAAAGTTCGAAGCAGGGCTCAGGTCAGGATCAAGGAACTGCTGCCGTGCAAAAGAAATTTTCCGACAGGTGTCCGTAATGTGTGTGCTACTAGAAACAAGCATCCTCTCCTCTGGACGATGCCAACTGAACTTTCTTGAAACTCAGACAACTTCTAGAAGTGTATAACGCTTTACTGCCAGGCTGTCCAAGGCTAGGATACGGGATTTTATGGCGTCAGTGCGGAAAAGCTCTTCTCTAGCAAGTGAGAATGAAGGAGCTGACAGCAAAAGCAAACGCATATCGCGGCTCGTTCAGAACTATCGAGAGAAGTGGAATATGAGGCTCTCCGAGGGAATCCTCCTCTTCCCGGACGAAGCGAGCAGACTTGTGAACGTTACAGAAAATAATTAACCGACTGCGCTTACAATTACTTCTTTTAAAGTGTAATTGCTTAAAGTGGTCAATTACAGCCCCAGAAAAGTAACTGGGCAATTACATAAATGTAATCCATCACTTTTGCGTTAGTTTCCTTCAAAATTTTATTTCCGTAACTCAATAACACTAGTTTACTCAAACTACAAGGACCTACTGTGTCTTGCACGGTACAGTGAAGGCTGGAGGCTTGCGTGAAGGCAGGGAGGCCTACTCTGGCTTCTGCGACATAGTTTTACATGTTAACTTTCAACAGGAGTTGTTTTGCGAAGTTGCCGTTGCTGATTCTTCCACGTTTCCTCGTTAAGAGGTCAGCTGCTACACTGAAAACTCTCTGAGTGTATGCACTGGAGGGAAGGGCGGTATTATAGCTCAAGAACAGTTTGGGCACAAGCTCGTAGTTGCGCAGGGCTTTAATGCTAGTGTCTGTGTCTTCTATGAAACGTCGCGCTTGGCCGTCGCTGGCGATCGGGTAGGGTGTTGCGGGTAAATCCAAGAAAACGTTGAAAAAATCGTCGGTAGGTAATTCCTTCGGAACACCAGATGCGTGCTCTGTTGTGGAACCATATAGCGGTCGCATATTTTTTGGGACGAGAACTGCCTCAGAAGACTGGTTACAGCTTGATTTTGAAAAAAAAAAAAAAGTTAATTGAATACCGGTAACAAATCGCAAGAAAATGCAATTGAATGAACCATAACCTTACGGTTTTGAGAAACTAATCGATTATATTAAGAAATGACAAGAAACGGTAATTGATTACAGGTAATAAATTAGTTGTAACGCCTTATGTAAACTCTGAAAGTCAGCTTGGGAAACGTGCCTCATTTATCCTTCCAATAATTCATGCTATCTCGAACATGGACTTGTTGGCGATCAGCCTTTGCTGATATGACAATTTCATCTTTTATAGAGGCGAATTTTTATTTCACATTGCCACGTCTAAGTGTTGCTAGGCCATGAACGCATGAGCGCTGTTGTTGCCTGCAGCAACTGATGTAGGCTATATCTCTACTACGCATGAGCGGGCAGGTCCAATTCCTTGCATGGAGGAACGAAACGCTTATGAAGGAGTATTGCACAATATAATAGAGAGAAAGAAAGAAAGAAAGAAAAAAAAAGAAGGAAAGAAAGAAGGAAGAAAATACATAAATAAATAAATAACAAAAAGAAAGAAAGAAAGAAAGAAAGAAAGAAAGAAAGAAAGAAAGAAAGAAAGAAAGAAAGAAAGAAAGAAAGAAAGAAAGGAAAAGAAATAGAGAAAGAGATAGAAAAGTAGTACGCCATACACGTAGACACAAAGCTTCGCTTGCACCCATTTTCGGGATAGGGCAAACACTCCCGATTTTCCTTTGGTACCTCTCCTTGAACAAAGTTATTAATTTCAATCAAGTAAAGAGGCGGCGGAACGAGAAAATGTGCGAAATGCCTTGGCCTCGAGACTGGTAAATACATTTTTATAAGAAACTTCGCGCTTCAGAGAGAGGGTTGTAAAGTAGTTGCTTAATTACCGGTTCTTCGAGAGTGAAACCACCGGAGTTGTCCGCAAAAAGCGGAAGTTCCCAATCGACTCTGGCCTCGTCGTCTGTCGTGTTGACGTCTATGTCGTAGGGACAGCGTATGACCTGGGGCTTTTCGACGTCTGTGCAAAATGAACGAAACAAAGTAACAAGACAAAACAGAAAGCGTCATCAAACGCAGCGATCACTGGTGAGCTCAGCGTGATCAGTGGCGCGCTACAGAAAGACAGCGGCGAAACTCACGCAATTCCAACAGATGCTTAGATCAAGGGATCTCAGACACGCAAGCCGGCCCGCACATGACTGTATTCGCTTCACCTGTTTTTAGGCGCGAAGCATCTTAGAGCCGAGCACAATCCGGTGGTGGTGGTTGTGTGCGTCCTGACCACCCTTACTACGCATGCGCCCACTCTCTCTCCCACTCTCCTCCTTTACGCAGGTGTTCGGTCGCCTTCTCCTCCTCCCCCGCGCTGCAGCCACGCACTCTCCTCCTTTACGCGGGCGTTTACGAAGGCATTCGGTCGCCTTCTCTCCTCTCCTCCCCCGCGCTGCAGCCTGTAAATCCACTCCCTCCTCTCCCTCCCCCATTTCATATAAGCGCGTGCGCTCGGTCGAGGAAGTCTCGCTTGAATCGTGCGGTCGCTTCGTCGGTTCCCGGTCGCTGCAGTTGTCTCCAAAGCCTCGCTACTCTCGCCGCAGACTCGCGTTGTCTCTCTGTAGCGGAAGCGGTAGCTCGACGCCGACGCTTGGCTTCGACGGCCGAGTGAACGTCAACAGAAACTTGGTGTGCACCCCCCAATGCTGTTTCGCATCCCCTCATGGTTCCCTTTAGTGGGAGATGGTGTAATTTTTTTTCTTAACAAGTGTTCACGGGCTACACGGACTTGACTGATCTCAAGGATTTTTTTATTTTTGCGCGAGGCACCTCATCTGGTCCCCGTGTGTAAAACCGTGACCGTTGGATAAAACTAAATTTCAGAATCGGTGTACAGATTTCAGTTATTGTGGAGATCAGTGTCGTTATCTGTGAAGAACGCTGACATCAAATCCTCTACAGAAATGACCCCCATATGAGATACGGGAAAGGCCTCTTCTCAAATGACCATTGTAAGGTTACGTGTGTTAGAGGCGTGCGAGAAGCATTGGCCAGGCTGACATGTCGACGGGCAAAGGCTGCTGCGTTCTTTATTGCGCTCGCTTATAAAGCCATACCAAGAGCGAAGAGGGGAAAGTAAAGGGGAAGGGAACGGCTCGTGCCGGGTACCAATGATGACGTGCGTTGCGCTACCAGATCGCGGTACATGAATGGTAGCTGAAATTTTGTTCAACACCCCGCCCCCTTCGCCCTTCTCACGTTCCAAAATTTTTCACTGTCCATATTTACCACCTCTTCTTCAGCTCATGCGAGAGACTGAAGTTCGTGACAGTGGCCCGATAGCTGAAGTCTGTTTGAGACCCCTGCTCTAGACAGTATGAGTAGATGTTGTGTAAACGCTATTTGTTAAGAAGTGTTAACAGTAGCAAAACAGAAAAAAAAACCGCCAGGCCTGCGCGGAAGGCGCAGCACAGTCACAGCGAAAGCTGAAGAGCGGCCTTTCTAGAGCCTTTTGAAACACTCTTGCGGCAACTACTACAAGCGAACTTGCATGGTACCAACTACGCCACAAATCATCATAATTTTTGTGTTTGTGTAGTGGGGAAGCGTCCACTATGCCATTATTCGTCATTCTTCGAAAAAGCGTGGTACCTGCTACACACTTGTAACGCATTATGTGCACTTTGTTGAAGCTGTGGCTGACGGCGATGAAGAATTATGCCTGAGGCTTTTGTAATGGGTTGGAGCATTGAACGACCCACTCGTTACGCAATTCACATTGCATGACGACTGGTTGTTACTTTACTGTTCTAAAACGCTTTACAACACACGTTAACGCGATTCCTTACAAGACATGAAGCCTGCATAGGATCAGTTTGCACCGCAGTTTCAAGCAGCGGCGTAGCTCAGTGGAAGAGTGCTGGGCTGACACGCATAGGGCCCGGGTTCGATTACCATTGTGGCATAGGTACTTTTTATTTATTTAGTTTTTTTCTTATTTCGTGCGATAGTGGTTACGGACACCGGCGGTGGCGGCGGCGGCGGACAATTACGGCGCAAACAAAAACGGCCCTTGTTGTGATCTCATAACAGCTTTCGCTGTGAAAAAATATCTACAGCAGAAGAACACATGCCAGATTGGTGTATTTTAACTGAATATTTTGCCTTGTGTTAACGAGTAAAATGTATGATAACATCAGAAGACCTGTAACACTGTAAAACACTACCCCGATGGATAAGAATCCAAGAAACTCTAGGCAGATTAACGCCAAAGCGGCATTGAGGCATGTCAATATTGAACAATGTCGAAATGTAAAAAAAAAAAGAAAAAAAAAAAACTGGAGGATGCTTGAGCTTCGCCTTCGGGAGCAGATCACGATAGCGTCATCGGGCATTGTGAGCATCGCCTTTTCAACTGCCAGCCTGCTTCGGTTCTCGGTGAATGCCTCAAATTCCGTAAGGAAACGAGCAACTGTGTGCGTAACATCGGCCGTTTCAAATTATCATTGAATGCCTACTGCAAGCACAGTTTATAAGTGCCCACTATGCCATAATTATTCATCAGCGAAGGGCCCACTACGCGACCGTATACGGCAACACACGAACCTACGCAGCTGTTCACTTTGTTCATGATTCTGCTGCTGATGATGATTAAATACGTCTGAGTGCTTTGTAATGGGTGGGCCTTTAAAACACCCAACTATTGCTCAATTCACATGTTTTGACGCCTGGCGCGATTCTACGCTTCTGCCACGAAATATATGATGCGTTAAGGAGACTCCCTCCACTACGTGACCTTGATTCTTTTATTGCGATAGCAATTATATGGACACTCGCGGCTGGTTTTCGCCGTCGGCGTCGGCGTCGGCGTCATTTGCCGTATATGTATATGTATATATATAACCGGGCCCGCCGGTCGTTCGTGAGCGTGAAAAGACGCGAGGGGGGGGGTCCCTCGAGCGACCTTCGATTTTACGAGCGGGGCGCGCGCGTTATCTCCCCTTCCCGGCGGCCGACAGCGGACGGGGGGGGGGGGGGGCGACGTTCGATTTTACGAGCGCGGGCGCGGGCGCGTGCTTTATCTCCCCTTCTCATATCCCCCTTCTCGGCGGCCGGGCCGGCGTACCCTTCTGCGTGCTGCGCTCTCAACGCGAAGAGAATTCTCTTAAACAAGCGTTTTCTAGAGTTGCGTGAGATCGGATCCAAAAAGAGTTAGCTGCCAGCCTCACTTCGTATAACATTACAATTTTTTGCTATCGCATTCATTGCTTCACCCTTGCGGTGAAACTGTGACTTTTTTTTGTTTAAATCAGTTTTAACAAATATCGTGGCTCCATGATAGAGCACCTACTTGCGACGCAGACGGCCTGGGTTCGATCCTCATACAGACTCGAAAGTCTTTGTTCTTTATTTTATTTGCATCTTTCTCGATTTTTCGGTCATGGCCAAGGTGATGATTTTTCACTCACAACCAACGATGCCAACGCCGACCTCGACGCTGGAATTTCTGCAAAACGAGCTCTTTAACGTTTTCGCGTTAATATGAAAGCAATATAGAACGCATGCACCTATCTGGTGAATAATGCGGCTACTCAACGTTGAGAATCGATGTTATACTATGTAAGTAAGTTTCAAACGGCGCGAAAAACGTTTCCATCGTTTAAAAAGCTCACTTACATAGGGTAACATTGATGTAACATCGAACTAGGAAATCTATGAAAAGGTGTGGTTATCAGGTTTCTCACTCGACTGACGCAGAAATATCTCGAAGCCGCCAACAGCGAATCGAATTATAGGGGTTAGTCGCGCGTTATAAGCGCTTCCTCTCTTTTCTGGACCCGTCGTGCGCACGGGAAGCTACGCATAGAGCCATGGCTCGAGAGAAGGAAGTTACGTTGGCGCGCGTCATGAGCTTGACCATGCGTGATCGATCGCGATCGCCCTCTCCCTTTGTGATCCCCATGTGCGCTAGTGTGGCTACTGTGTAATGCTAGCAGACTACGGAGCGCGGCACCGGCACTCGGCGGCACCCCCGTGGAACGAAGCGCATCTAGTCCAAACGACGTTCTTGATTTATACCGGCTATTGGCCAATAGCACGTTTTCTGTTGTTCGACGTCAAACAGCCGGCGCCGGCAGCTCAGAAGAGAGGGAGGACGGCCCTCTGTATCAAAAGAGGGCGCCTGAGAAAACGGCCGCTTCGCGCTCCACTTCTAAACTCTCCTTGCAGCGCACGACTGCAAGATTTGGATGAGCCGTTCATAGCAGCGTCTGCTATCTGCAAGGTGCGTTTTCTCATAAAGTCCAAGGGGTGCCCATGACCTTTTTATGATCCCTCGAAGAATGGCCTTAAAAAATAATAAAAAAAAACATTTCCTACGAAAGCCGACCATGCAATAGAAAAACGGTTAGCTACTGTTAATGCGAATACTCGCAAAATAAGCACATGTGCTCCTTACCAAGTACTGTGATGGTGAATCTACAACTGTCAGTGAGTCCAGCGCCGTCTGTCACCTTATACTCCACTCCGTATGTGCCTATGGAAATCGAAAGCATTCCTGGCTGGTACGGCGGCGTCAGCACGGGACTTCTGCTCTTGTCGTTGTCCGAGTACGTCGGTGGAGGGGACGATAAACTCACAGAATTCTTGCCAGCTTCGGCGGGAACCTTGATGTCCTCTGGGCAGGTTATGCGAGGCTTCTGGACATCTGGAAACAATAAAAACATGCTCACTGCAGGGACATCAAAGCTAACCCTCTACAGCCGTCCCCTTTTCTCTATAGTCGTTGTTAACACAAGTCCTCCTGTACATAGGGTGTTCAAAACTAAGCTTTATGGTTTATGGTCTAAGTTTATCGTTGAGCTTACGGTTTATGGGGACTATCATCTGACGTTGTGTCCCTCTGGCCCCATAAGTTATTCTAACAGGTAGTCTTCGCGTGCTTCAGTGCAAATTTTAGGATAACCATAAAGCTCAATTTTGAACACCCGGTGTAGGCCTTGTGCTCAATGGAATAATTGACAAGCACCCGTTTGTAGCAACAAGTCGTTTTGTGCTACAAACAGAGTTATCAGTTGTTCCTTTCATAACCTTTCCGTCACTTTGCGGAATTCCGGAGAACTCATTCGCAGTCCTTGAGCTAAAGAGACTGAATGAGAAGGTATACGTGTCTCAGACAGGCTGGCCGACATCGCAATAGGGGGGGACCTATGTTCGTCCAAGGCAATTCATCGGTCTTGTGCATGCAAAAAAGTTCAAAAAGGGTAGTAATGGACGTCATGTCACGTTGTGTCTCTGTGCCTATTGCTGCTCATACAACCTCTATAGCACATTGCGTCTCCATCGACCGGCTCCCGAATTTTTTCGTATATAGGTGCTGAGTGATTCGTGGCTTATCATGTACATAATAAAGCTTAGCGAACTCGCTTCAGTTCAAACTATGTCTGAGGGCAAGCATTCCGACGCTGCATCTTGTGTCGGGTGGCTCATAGAATCGAAGAACTCTGTTCATAGTCTTCTGACTTTTGTTCTGTCATTGGCGCGCGGCCTTTTATTTACTGCTCTTTTGTACGATGACCCGCGGAATCTTAGCGCAGTTAAAATTAGGGTATATTTAAGAACACGGAAAGTATACACTCGTTAGGAGCGTGGTGAAGAGGGTACAGTAGCACAAGCGACGTGAATATACTTCGGTACCAGGGCCGCTACAAGAAAAACTGCTCTTCGCGATGCCCTGATAACCAAAAAGAACCAAAAAGAAAGTAACATACGGAGAATAATACCTATGCGTGTAGAATGAGCAGTACAGAAAAAAATATTGGAAACTGTGACGGGCTAGTCATTGCATCGAAACCAGCCGCTCTCTCTATTACGGAAAAAGGCACGGCTCTTTGGAAGCATCGCCTGGGAAATCGCTCAACGCAATGCAGTCACACCGTGTGGCAAGTCATGATCAATACTCCTTCTTATTCCAACATGCGCAGTGAATCATTTCATCGAGGGGGGTAATACAGCCCCTTAGTGATCATCGCTTATAACGCCAACAAGCTATGAATCCATCGCTTATATTCTGTAGACTGCTGCATGTCACAGATCGGTTCGAAACTTACTGGCGGGTGTTAAAGTTAGTTGAAAGGACCAGGTACACCCTCAAACAAGGAAACCACATGCTTCGCACGTTCTGTTAAGAACCGTCAATCTCGATGATGATATTGCCAAAGCGATGCAGCTGCTCTGCCATGGATGAGTCTCCAAGTCGACGCTCGTAGTTTGATACATTGCTCTGACCATT
>JALIZH010017378.1:0-54202 GCA_030522465.1 Rhipicephalus appendiculatus | reverse complement strand
CACTAAGAACTGGAGCTACCTTAGAACCAATACATATTCCCGATTTCTGCAAGAATGCCTGCCTTCCAACCTACCCGTGTCGACATAAATACATGGAAAGAATTTCTAAAAAAAGGCCACTTCGAAACGCCAGATTTATGGGTGAAAGCCGTCTCGTGGCATTGTTCGTAATACAGCCATTACCGCATCTTAACAAGTCCTCATGGGGCAAATAGTAAAAAAGGTAATAATGAGCTAGGTAAGATTTGGGCCGCAGTGAAGAGAAAGAATGAGCGAGTAAAAGACTAGAAGCGGACCAATATTTGTGTCGTAAAACACACCAACAAATACAGTGAAACCTCGGTAATACGAACACCGCTCATACGAATTTCTGGGTGATACGAATTTTCCTTTGGTCCTGGCCAAGGCCCATTGGCCTGCAATGTAACGGAGTACGGTTGTCGCGAACCGATTTTCACCCGGCGACGTTTGATACGAACGTACGGTATACAGTCCAGGTACGAAGAGGTGCTGTCCACGCTGTCGCGGAAGACGGGCCAAGCACGCGTGACAATCATTTGTGACACGTGTGACAAACTTTACTGACAATCATTCAGAGTTTATCCTGACGTTGCTGAGGCCCTGAAAAACAATAAATGAAAATTCACGCCAGCTTTCTTTTGTCGTAAGCAAATTTTGTACGCTTTCTGGTGATACGAATTTCAGATGATGCGAATATTTTTGATGGTCCCCAGAGATTCGTATCACCGAGGCTTCACTGTATACTGATTAGCGTCCAAGTGTTGTTGATCAGATCCTTTCAGCGGCGTCCGCTTCTACGTTGGACAGACGGGACGCTGGATCTACCAGGTATTATTGGAACATAAAAGATCGCTACCCGGAGGCTCACCTTCTAATATTTCCTTAACTTGTCGAGAATGTAAGAGTACGCCAATATTCTATGAACGCGCAGTTTTGTACTGGTATAGGAATGAAGAAACGCGTCTGATTATTCAGGCTGGCATATATATAACAGTGGTAGCGCATGCGTGAGTCTACCGTCGATCAACTTGCATAAAGGTGAAACCAAATGTGTTAACAGTTATTTTTCACGTGGACCCCCACGCGCGCCAGATTGATAGGTTCGCATATTACATGGCCATGTGCAAATAAGCTTTCATGCCTTCTTTTTTTCCCACCGTTGTGAGCATCTTCAGTTGTTAGTAGCGTTTCTGGTGTCCTGACCTCCTCCTTGTGTCCGTGTTTGCACGGCCTGTCTTTAGAATGAATACGTACCAACTAGCTCAGCTCTCTGTTATTCAGTTCTTCGTAACATAGTAACTTGCAATACACAATAGAGTACTAGTGGGTAATGTAGAAATCTATGATGGTTAATAAGTTGAGCAAATCACGTGCCAATTAGGGACTATGCTAGTGGAACAAAAAGAGGACAGAGCTATTTGTTATTCCTTTCTTCATTTATCCATCCTTATTTAAATTAATATCCTCAAGGAGCTTTTTTTTAAATTATAATAGTTACACTTTCACACACAGAAGTAGTTTAGAAATGATTGCTGTGTTTGTACTCTATGCAACGTGTAAAGCTTAAAATGCGACTAATTGTGGTGTCAGTAAATGGGCTCTAGTATTTCGCTGCTTTAAGTAATGAAGACGCAGAATGTTTAGTACGGACAGATCACTTGATAGCAAATTGTCTGCCATTTGCAATCAGGTAGTCTTCCCGTTCTTATGAATATAGACAGACCCACGTTTGAATAACATAGTAAACTGTGGTTATTCGGCAAGAAAAAGATCCATTCTAATCTCATCAATTTTGTATTCATTTTCAGCATGGTAATAGGATCCAAGGAAAGAAAGTGCGTAAGCTTAGACTTCATACGCATGACTTTTGAATTCCACCACAGCGTTCAACTTCGACGTGTTCACGACCCACAGTAATATCAGATGTGAATAGATACAATGTTATGCTAGATTGTCCAGCTGGAATTCATTGCAGTGTTGCCATTTCAGCCTCATTTCTCTTGCCTTTATTTTTTCTGAGATTTGATTTTTGCTTGCGGCTTCGTTTGGCTCGAAGCTGAGGTGACCTGTTTTGCGGGGTCAAATTCTTTCGAGCAATATACGCCTGTCACACAGCATAGCGAAAATGTCTGGTTTAACAACTAGAACATTCGGCTCGAAAAAGTGCAAGTAAATAAAGCACTCCTACCTTATCTCGTTCGCCTCAGTATGCGACTGATCATGAAGCGCGCGAGGTCATCCATAGCAAGAATGTGCAATAGCCACGAACTATCATCATGCGTGAGATCAGATTCGAACGGCAAAGGAATATGCGGGGTTCTATCACGAGTGTGAATCATTCCTGTGATGCGTTAAGCCGCGATAGCAACTTAATGGATCAGTTCAGTTATGAATCTTACAGGCATTTACTCTGTTCTTCCTGCTTAGCCCACTGCAATGAAGCGTTATTCAGCGTCAATCACTACGTGATCGTAATGACCAACCATTCGACATAGTTCCGTCTCATTTAACAGCCATTTCCGCATCATACAACAAAGTTCGATGCGTTGTAGATTTCTGAGTAGCTGGAAATATTTTCGAACAATTGCTAGCGACATCCCCTCGAAAGAACAGTCCATAAGACGACAAATTTAAGCAAAATCCGTTATGCTGATCTAACACAACTCGCCGTTAAAAATGATGGCGCCGCCTTTTGAGTGTCTGATAGTCTCAACGCACTAGAAGCCGGAATGTGGCAGTGTTTGTTCTCCACGACGTCACTCGCCAAAACTGCGTTCAATTTTTACTTCTTATTTTTCATTCTTTTCAACACCTTCTGCCAGCACTTCAGGACAGCGGTGATATCCTAAATGTTTAGCAAACTATACATTTTTAGTACAGTATAAAGTGTAGTACATTATTAGCAAACGTACTGGAAAAGTATGTTTATAATGACGGAGAAATGTCGCGTGAGGCATTGTCCTTGCAGTGCCAAGGCACACTGAAAAAATCTGGTGACTAGATTACTATCATCAGAGTCATTCAATGCATCATATAGTCACGAAACTGCCGCCTCAGTTTCATATGGAACCAGCGGCCGTTGCCAGAGGCGCAGCTGTGCTTGAGAGGGATGCGAACGCTGCTATCACTGGGGTTGTGTGTGGAGCAGCCTCAGTGTTCTAGCTTTCTCAGCTTGCGCGACGGTCGCTTTTCTTTCACGCATTTACTTCTAGCACTCAGCATGCACAAATCCCTCACTGAGTGCGTTTTCCCTTTTAAAATGAGCTCCCGGGAGGGAAAAAGAGCTGCTCCAAACATACAGCTCGCGGCGGTATCAGCTGAAAAAAATGCAAAAATTCGGGGGTTTACGAACGGATACCACGATACGATTATTACGAACTTCGTAGCGGGTGACTTCTGAATGATTTTGCCACCTGGGGTCCTTTTACATGCACCTAATTCTCAGCGCACTGGTGTTGTTGCATTTCACCCACATCGAAATGCGGCCGCCGGGGGCCTGGCAAGCGCCTTTCGTCTCAACACTACGACACTACGATAGGTACAGCTTTTTAACATTCCCGTGAAATTAAACACCGTGCACTCGCAGCAAAGGGCCAGCGGTGCCACTTGTAAACAGAGGCAAACATACCAGCTGTTACATGCCCATTCGCCCGCCACAGATTCTAAATTGGTTAAACTGTGAGCAGCATCTAAGTCCTCCTGGCTGCATCATAACAGAACAAAGCATTCGAGATTAGGTATGTGGTTCCTTTAATGCATAGCTGTTTGCAAGAGGTTACGATATTCTAATCTCACCGATGTTCATATTGTCATCATGGTCGGAAACTCGAGAAAAAAAAATGTTGTAATTCAATAAAAAAAAGGAAATACGGGTTGCTTGTGTAAAATAAAATACAAGCACGCTCATATATTAATTATCGTACACAAACCGCATACACGGAGCACCAATGCATCAGGTCACGAATAAGTTAGTCAAGCAACATGAATAATCAACATACACACATGGAGTATGGATTGCGGTGCCGGATTGCCTTTAAGTGTTGGAGTTTTTTATTACCACCTGCTGGACATAAAGTGCACTCCTTTGCTCGCATCTGTTTGTTTGTGACTCACGTAGTCGTTTGCGTGGTGGTCGCATTGTCGATGAGCGGGACCGCGGTTTGCGCTTCGTGAGCTACGAAGGAACACCTTGAAACATCTTTCAAACGGCTTCAGCCTTCAGCTATGGCTTGTTGCATTTCAGGGACACGGATTCACCGTTGATGTTAAAATCATACGCAGTGGCAATGTCCCAGGCGTCAAAATGGTTCGCGCACACACGTGTGTACCTTGACTCAAAGTTTAAATCGCCACTTTCCTGCGGCGGTATGGCCCGCTTCCATTTCTCGCGCTGCTACTTGTCTAATGGTAAAGGGAACAACGACATCCTTTTAGTTCCCTTGTAGCCGGCACGGCACCCCGGCACGCAACACGCGTTAGACATCCTCGTCCTGAGACAACGTTTCCGCTAACTTCAGCACACCATATCCAGCAGCTTGTCTCGCACTGCGCGAGCATTTCGATACGCGGACGGCGCGGTCGATCGTCTCTATGGCGCAGCGGCGCCGCGTTGCGGCATTTTCGAGCAGCATATGAAGTTTCTGGATCATAAGAAATATTGAATGACTCGACTATCATGTTACCTCAGACATCACGTTATTCTCTGTAAAACAGTTTTAAATATCTACATTCGTTGCATAATATTACCTCTGCGGCAACAATGCTATAAATTTGTGAAAGAAAGAGCCACGGCGTGAAGAAGCTGTCGGATATATCTGAATCCCAATTATGGTGGCAATTGTAGCTTCGTAATAAAATCAGAAGTTATTAAATTACAGATATTGATGGGATTGGGGCGGAAGAGAAGGCCGAGACTTTAAAAACAACATACTACAGAATTTGATAACGCTGCTGCTGCATTTGTGATCCTATCACATAAAACTACATAAAACGTACAGGCTTCTCAACAACAGACCATATTCATACTATCAATCAGGTGATAGAGAAATGCTCGGAATACAACCAACCCCTATACATAGCCTTCATAGATTACGAGAAGGCATTTGATTCGGTGGAGACATCAGCAGTCATTCAGGCACTGCGGAACCAGGGCATCGACGAAGCCTATATAAACATAATGGAAGAAATCTACAGCGGATCCACAGCCACTATAGTACTCCATAAAGAAAGCGACAGAATCCCAATAAAGAAGGGCGTACGGCAGGGAGACACGATCTCTCCAATGCTATTCACCGCGTGTTTACAGGAGGTTTTCAGGGCCCTAGATTGGGAAGAGTTAGGGATAAGAGTTAATGGAGAGTATCTCAGTAACCTGCGATTCGCTGATGACATTGCATTGATGAGTAACGCGGGAGACGAATTACAGCTTATGATTACTGAACTGGATACGGAAAGTAGAAGAGTAGGTTTGAAAATTAATATGCATAAAACTAAAGTAATGTGGAACAATCTTGGCACAGAACAGCGCTTTGCAATAGGTGGCGAGACACTGGAAGTTGTAAAGGAGTACGTCTACTTAGGACAGGTAGTAACCGCGGAGCCGAACCATGAGAGTGAAATAACTAGAAGAATAAGGATGGGATGGAGCACATTCGGCAAGCATTATCAAATCATGAATGGTAGTCTACCACTATCCCTCAAGAGGAAGGTATATAACAGCTGCATCTTACCGGTACTTACCTACGGAGCAGAAACCTGGAGACTTACAAAGAGGGTTCAACTTAAACTGAGGACGACGCAGCGAGCGATGGAAAGGAAAATGATAGATGTAACCTTAAGAGACAGGAAGAGAGCAGAGTGGGTCAGGGAACAAACGGGGGTTAAGGATATCATAGTTGAAATCAAGAAGAAGAAATGGATATGGGCCGGGCACGTAGCACGTCGGCAGGATAACCGCTGGTCATTAAGGGTAACTGACTGGATTCCAAGAGATGGCAAACGCGTCAGGGGGAGACAGAAAATTAGGTGGGTAGATGAGATTAAGAAGTTTGCAGGTATAACGTGGCAGCAGAAAGCACAGGACCGGCTTGATTGGCGAAACATGGGAGAGGCCTTTGCCCTGCAGTGGGCGTAGACAGGCTGATGATGATGATGATGATGATCACATAAAACTACAAATTGCACTACAATCATTTCACCTGAGCTCAAGGAGGTGACATGGCTTAGCCAAGTGAAGATACAGTTTCTATTTCCCTGATATTAGCTTGACGGTATGGGTTACAATGGAAGCGACAACTACCCCTACAACCTCACAAAGAAGACATCTGGCAGGTTTTCCAGCACTGAACAAAAAGCGACCAAAGCATTACCGATGCATACTTGGTCCTCAGCAATGGTGCAAGGGCAACCAATAGATAAGGATGAAATGACGTACTACAATATGTCGTCATAACCAATATGGCATCATTACCAACATGCAGCACCATATAAACGAGGTTTCCGGCTTCACACTTCATTCAAACATGTTCTTATACTGGATGCCTCACGTCATGATGTCGCCAACTTCACGTTGGCGTTCTGAGAGCGGAGGTGCCTAAGCTGGCCATAATCTGTACAATGTGGGCGACAATTATCCGGTGGGTGTGCGCCACAGGACTTGGCCAAGCTCCAGTACCGAGTACAGCAGGGGGAGCATTAAACGAAAACTATGCTTGGCGAAGTTGAGCGCGTCATGCACGTGAAAGAGATAGAGAGAGCAAGAGAGGAAGAGAAAAAGAGAAAAAGAAAAAATAGAGAGGGCGAATGAAACAGACAAAAAAAAGAAAAATAGAGAAACTAAGGACACAAGAAGATAGCAAGAATGAGAAGCGAGAAAAGCGATACAAAAATCAAAGAGCAAGATTGAAATATTATTAAGAGAAAGAAAGTAGAAGAAATAAATAGAGAGCGAGAGAAGTGAAGGAAAGAAATCGAAAGGAAAGATATAGCGAAAAAGAAAAAAAAGTAATACTTGAGTAAGGTAGCGTACTGGGCGAGTTGGTGTAGATTCATGACGAAGCGTAGCGCGAGGAAGACGAGACACAGGAAGAAAGCCTGTCCTGTGTATTTCTTGCTGTGTCTCGTCTTCCTCGCGCTGCGCTTCGTCATGAAAAAGTAATACGTAGAGAGAGGAAGTTTCAAATAGAAATAACCATCGAGAAAGACAAAGACATCGATGAAAAAAGAAAGATAAAAATAAATAGAAACAAGGAGTGCCATCCAGCTGCGCTCGTCCTTTGAGATTCGCAGCATAAGTGCGACACTGCCGCATTTTGGTAATTATGTTGCAATTTTACGTGGCTTCATACCACATGAACTGGGATTCCGGTTCGTAACCGATGACTTGAACATAGAAAAATACGAGCCCACCGGCAACTACAATACAGCCTGGGGCACGATCACCTACCTCACCGTGAGCAGAATACTCTATTTTATTTTATCAGGCATATAAGTTTGTCTAAAAAAGAAGCTTAGTTTATTAAGTTACAGTGAAGCCCTCAGTAGACTATTCGGAAGACAACAGAAGAAGTGGAAAGTTAAGGGTTCGTTTTTCTTTGTTAGACACAAGATAAATGAGAACTAACTGACAATGATGCCAGGGAAAGTATGGGGGATGTCATTAGTAGTAACTGTAATGTAACTGTGAAGAAAGAGAAGTGGGCGAAAGAATAAGTAGACGTTGACAGGGACCGAACGTGCAACCTAACGTACGAGCTGGCAGCGTACAGCTGAGCGATGATCCCTCGGGTTTATTGGTCCGCAGCCAGCTCGTAACAAGATCACGTGCTACGTGACAACAACAAGCAAAAAAAAAAAGGGGGGACCCTTAAGCTTCACCTTTAAGAGTTGAACGCGAAAGCGATATCCTGTCCGTAGTGCGTACTTCAATCACATAGTGCATACTATGTAATGGGCAGCATGTTTTAAACCACGAGCAATTAGGCACGAGAAATGTTTCCGAACTTACTATGTGCCCACTATGGGGTCTTAAGGGAATACGCGCAGTAACCTTCGTGCCTTTTGTAATGAGTGGACGGCTTTGAACCACAATTTCGTTATGATATTCACATCTTCTGATGCCCGATGGCAATGTACGCTTGTACCACGCAATATTACTGCGATATTACATGTTGTATTGTGAAGCCTGTATACAGGACGCGTGTTTCTGTAAAGCACGAAAGTTATTTTCATCGCATTTCCAAGCACAGGCAGTTATTTTTTATGTATTTCCAAGCAGACGCGTGGCTGTGTGGTAGAGCTCCTGCTTGCCACGCAAAGGGCGTGGGTTCGATCCTCACTCGGACCCGGAGATTTTTATTATTTATTTTATTTGAATATTTGCATTTGTAAGCAGAGGAAGTTGTTTTTGACGTATTTCCAAGCAGACGCGTGGCCGTTTGGTAGAACACCTGCTTGCCACGCAAACGGCCTGGGTTCGATTCCTGCTCGGGCACGGAAAGTTTTATTATTTATTTTATTTGCATCTTTCTCGATTTTTCGGTCACGGACAAGATGATGACTTTTCGCCCGCAACCAACGATGCCGACGCCGACACCGGAATTTCTGCGAAACGAGCTCCTTAATGCTATCGCGTTAAAAAGTGCTCCATGCTCGCGCCATGGCTGCAAGCGGCGCTAACACTCCCAAGTTTAAATGCACGTATATAACTCATAATGTGGACAGGGGGGATGACCGCTGCTCCAGCTCAGTTCATAGCGAATCGTACGCGTTAACCGTAGGTCGCAGACTCGGACCCTGCCAGAGGCAAGTTGTATTTTCGAGCGCTTTTCTTTCTTCACATTTCCATTAAATCTGCTATAGTAGCATCCCCTATACTTTTCTTAGTATCATTGTCTGTTCGTTCTCATTAATATAGTGAAGACAGTCAGTTTCCTTGTCTTCCACGGAGGCGAGATTATTTATTCACAGGCTGCAGTGCCACGACAAGATTACTACGAATTGTTAGGCACCCCGATCGTGTGAGGCAACTGCAAGATAGCTCCACCCATTACATGAAAAAACAGGGGTGACGTCTGTTTTTTGCCTCAAGCCCTTCACCTCTTCATCGGTATACTGATACTTAGACATGAATGAAAGGGAATACAATTTGTTCTACACTGAAAAGAAATGCTCACAAAGCACGACGTATTAACTGAACAGAAATAATAAGAAAGAAGTAACCGTTCATCAGTAGTGAAACGCCCGGCTGTCATACCATGGAAGAGGAGAATTAACGAATCTGACGCAGCAGGAAGAAGGCATGGAGAGAAGGCATGCAAGATGACGTTTTTCAGCTATCCCCACAGCATTCGTATATTATTAAAGGCATGAAAGGCATCAAAAAACGTCAGAAGCACATATCAATGAATTCATAACGCTTGTCTTCGTATATCAGTGTACGTTGTCATCAACAACATTAGCTCCGGGTTTGTTTGTTTTTTTGCTCACCTGTCTACAACGCAGATGAGGAAGCACTTGTGTGCTACCTGTGTCATTCGCCATATTATCAGAATGTGAACGGTGCTAATCTTCACAAACTTAAGCGAAGGCATGAACCCAAGCGAAAACAGGGCAATAGCGAACATATCGTTACTTTTCAGATTTTCTCTGTTAGTAATCATTCAGCAAGTTGCCGTTATCTGCCAGATTTACAGCCCTGACCCCGTCGAGAAAATAATATTAAAATTAGCGTATCTCCCATTTTCTTTTCAGAATCAAGACGCAACAGCTGGAAACAATGTATGTATACGCTGGGTTTTAAGCACGACAATTCTTTTTCAACAGACAATATTATTTATACATCAGTAAATTGCCTGACATAATGCCGGCTGCCCTGCAAAAGCAACAGAATAATATTGTCAAAACTATCTAGAAATGAGCTCATGAAAGCGGAGAAAGCGGAAACATGTGCAATATAGACTGTCGTACCGCTAAACAGAGGCAGCACGTGGATTGTATAACAAGGGCCCCACTATGCAGAAATACAATGCGGCAACTTTAAGGCATGGCGGCAAGGACTGTGGCATTCTATAAGCATTCTATAAGCTATTAGAGGGGAAGTCAAAATAGCTTCCTATGGTAGGATCAAGCCAAAACTGCCGTAGGCACACACATAAAATTTCTCTTGACCAAACTAGAGCAAATGTTCGGAAGGTACTTGCCATGTACTGTATTTATTAAAACGCACGAAACTAAGAACAAAAAAAAAAGGGGGGGGGGGGGGCGGGGGTTGGAGAACGTAGCACACAAAATATATAATCCAGAATAACACCGTGGTTTACGCAATAAATATCACTGACTATATAATATTTACAAACGAAGCCACGTTCCATACAGGATTATAATGAGATATCTCATAAGTCTCATTACATAACAAATGTAAGCAATGAGAAAAGTGATTGGGCGGTGAGGGCAGACAACGTTACTAGATAAGCTCTTAAGTACGCAAACTACAGCACCAAAGGGCACACATTTCCCTGTACAGCCAAGTGGGGGCGTGCTCGACGCCATTCAATTTGTCTTGCGACGGCGTTGGCAGTTTTTCCGGTTTCTAGAAAGTTGTCAGTGGCACTGGAGAACTCAATGCAGGTGTGATCTTGTTCCGGGTGTTTTATTGCGATAGCAGTTAGTCAACACTTCTGATTTTGAACGGCGCAAATCACTAGGGACAGGTTGGAAAGAAGACATGATAGGCACTGTCTCGCAACTAAGTTTAATCACCTACGAACTGGAAAGATATACAGTGGCGCACGAAACAAAGAAAAAAAAATTCTCCATCTCCCACTAAAGGGAACCATGTGTGGATGCGAAGCAGCGGGGAGATAATTAGCTTGAGCGGGAGGAACGTCGCCGCTCTCATTTCACGGCAGCGGTCCGGGCGCTCATCGCGGCGCTGCACAGGAGAGAGAATGAGGCGCGCGCGCTCGGTCATTTTCATACCGCGGAACTACCGTGGCGCCCCCAGCGGAGTATGTAGCTGTCACACCACCTGTCGTGCGCGCCGCTCAGTAGAGGATTTCTAGAGGAGAGGACGGAGGAACCGTAGGAGAGGAGAGAGAGGGGGATGGGACGTGCAGGCGCTGTGGGGGTGTGGGACGCCGGAGCCGCTCTGTAGAGTAGAGGATTCCTAGAGGAGAGAGGGGGGAGAAGACGCGCATGCGCTGTTGGGATGTGAGACGCGGGCGCCGCTCCGTAGAGTAGATGATTCCTAGACTAGAGGAAGGGAGTGAGCGTAGGAGAGGATAGGGGGGGGGGGACGCGCATGCGCTGTGGGGGGGTGTGGGACGCTAGGGCCGCTTCGTAGAGTAGAGGATTCCTAGAGGAGAGGAAGGGGGTGAGCATAGGAGAGAAAGGGGGAGGGGACGCGCATGCGCTGTGGTGGTGTGGGACACGGGAAGGACTAAGCCCCCTTGAAACACATGCAAGCAAGATCAAGGAATGGGGTCAACCTGGGCGACAGACACCACCTGTGCAGCCATTGCTAAGCAGCCTCTCTGTGCTCTCGGCCATGACTCTGATGACTGTAGTAGTGGTTGACGGCCGTCATATTACTACAGTGTTCTGGTTCGCGTAATGGGTGCTTCCCTACTTCATGAAAGTGGCCGGACGCGGGACGCGGGAGGGACGGACAAAGGCCCGAGCATAATATGCTTCGCATCTAAAAAAACACTCATCTGAAGTTTTTGTGCTCCGATTGCCCACTATCAAAGCAAATACAAACAAGAAGCTATAGCAGCGACAGCAATACTATTCGGACACAAGCCTCCAACATGGCGCCGAATCGGTAGCTTCGCCAAACCTACGACAGATGGCAGCAATTTTGCATAAAATCAATAACATTGAGGCGACAGGGTCAACGGCGTCGCAAGCGTGACCTCGCGAACGGAAGACGAGAGGGGCCAGGTTTTACCGCGGAATCCTGTCGGCGTTGGTAAACACAAGTATAAAATGACAATTCGACAGATTCCTCACATCGTAGGAATCGGTTCCATGCGAAGAAGTCAGTCAGTGAGCTGTCTATGCTTCAAATTTTTGGCCAAGTGTAAAGCATTACGAGGTAGATCGAAGTGATTTTGTAAATGGAGTAGTTGTGTGCCCATCGTGGTCTTACCAGGCATGTCGGCTACGCTGGCCGTTAAAGGGTAACTTAGGGCCTGCAGTAACGTCAGCGCTCAAGTTAGAGCATACATGTCAGTTTTATCGAAACGAAGTGCGCGCAGCTGTGAGATGATGTGGTTATTATACGTAGCATTCGTTAGCGTATTGCTTGGAGCTCGAGCAGCGCTTGAATAAATATAGCTTGCTTAGTCGTATAAGTGCATATGTAATGTTAATAAAACTTTTCCATAAGCGGATCAAAAATTGGCCGCGTATCTGCTTGCTTCGCTGCAAATGTCGTCGAAAGACGATAGTCTTCTGCCGGCCGTACTACACTGTTTTGCCTTGCCTCAGACAGCGCTTTCTCTAAGTTGAATCGGCCGCGTCTGGCTGGCCTTGATAAAACAGAGGAGGCGCTGCGTGAGACATGGACGCCATCTGGCAGTGCTGTCGAGAAACATCACCTTGTGCAGAACCCAGCAGCAACATATCGTCGGCCGAGGGCTTTTTCGTGCATAGCGTCGCTTTTTGAGCGCAGCCTAAGAAACGCTGGGGTCTTCATAATTACGTATCTATGTATTTTCTTATAAAGAAACATACCAGAGACTACTTATTTATTGACGTTGCTCCTCACCCATGCGTAACATTTGCTTTTTGATCGACAATGTTCACAAGTATGAACAAAAATAGTTGTGCAAGATGGCTGGGCGCTCAGAAAGTGGTTAAACTTTGGCCGGGTGGCTGAATCGTGTGACGTGCCGACAAACAGACAAACAGACAGACAGACCAAAATTTCTCCGTTTAAGTATCCCAAGAAAGACTATCGTCTTTAAAAACTTGAACAATAGTCGCTATTCTTTGGACGTGACGTCTGTACCATATGAGCGCAGAAATAACGTGACTTGCATTGTTATAATGTTCGACAACCGGAACCATGACCACAACTGACTTTGCAACGACACAACGCCTACATAGTATTGCAAAGCAGTTTCAGGACCTTCAGTGGCTCCATCGTAAAATATTTGGCTGCAGGCAGAACGCCTCGGTTTGATTACCGTTGGGATTCTCACTATTATTCTTTCATCATTCGGGTCAATGCTACCAAAACCGCATATTTAAAAGCATTAGAGTTTAATTTAATCATATTTGTTTTCGCAGTTCCTGGGTAGATAAAAAACTGAATCAGCTATGGAACATAGCAGCATGCCGCGACCCGTGCTATACGGGTGTGTGTCACACGGGGCGGGGAGTAAAATTGTTTTATAACCTCCACGATCGATCGATCGATCAATTTATAGATAGATAGATAGATAGATAGATAGATAGATAGATAGATAGATAGATAGATAGATAGATAGATAGATAGATAGAAACACTCAAAATGCCTTTGGTTCGCTGAGAAATGCTTCGCATTTATCACCGTCCGCGGAGAGATGTGCTCATCTTTACGTACACATACATTCGCTCTGTATAATATAAATCCATGCAGCTTCACAAGCCTAACTGTGTCGCAGCTGTAGAGGTGGGTACGCGTCACATGTCCAGGCTACAAATGGAAACGTCCTGTCTCCTAGTGCGACCGGAATATGCTACCATGTCACGACGAGCCATGACTATTACATAGACGTTAGCAAATCCCACAAAACACTGCTTCTAGCCCATGCTCAACACAAGCCTTAAAGTCCGCCTTTATTACTTCTCATGTAATCATCAAGAACTATGTCTTAAGTGCAAGTCATGCGGTAAAAAAATAGCATCTAGTCGTGCCTACAACCTGCCCTTACAGTAATGTCCTTTTTGGACCAACCGTTCGTTATCGCAATGTTCCGTTTAAACAGATTTGAAGTTGGTTCTGTAAAGTATTTCGTGTCTCTGCATGCGCCACTTGTGTTCCCTCATTTAACATATTACGGTCAACGTGCGCGTGAGTTACATGTGCCGAACACCTGCGACTATTATATCATTGTAAGAGTCTTGTGGAGCTAGAAATTTAAATTTATATATATATATATATATATATATATATATATAAGTAATGTTGCTATGTTGCTCTAATACATAGATTTTCACGTTTACAGAGAAGCACGGGTAGACTTTAATGTAACTACTCAAGATGGTGTGACATCCCTCATACTGAAGGTTGCGTTAGGAGGTATGGATTTTCCTTGATGTTTAAGGGTGTGTTGTATAAACCACATAAGTGATATCCGAAAACGATTCGCGTTCATCGCCATGTTCTAGGTAATTTTATGAGCACACATTACTTCGCGCGTTCGTATTGTTTACTCAACTGACTTAAAGAATGAAAGAATATCTTATCTGCCAATAGAATCACGATTGCATATAAAATAATATGTAGGGATAACTGAAGATTTCACATTCATTAAGCCATTTATGTTCAAAAAATTACACCATCTCTCACTAAAGGAAACCATTGGGGAACATTCACTTGTGTTTCCATTCGTACATTTCCGTGTTTGATTTGTGTGTGGAGTTGTGTATCAGCGGTGCTGCTTAGGCTGCTTGCGCTGCTGTCACAGCTTACGTTACCGATGCCGCTACAACTGGCGCCAATGTTTGGCATGTATAGCGCCGTTGCAGAGGAGAGTGCAATGAAGCGAGCGCGCGTCGCATTATATAGGAGCCCACGCCGCATTATATACGAGCGCGCGCCACATTATATAGGAGCGCACGCCGCATTATATACGAGAGCACAGCTAGGCCGGAGAGAGAGAAACGGGATAGGAGAAACGAAGCGCAGGCAGCGCTCACGCCACCTCCTCCACCCCACCTCATCCCACCTCCTCGCGCTCACGCGAGAAGAGGGGGAGAGTTGGCGCATGCGCAGTAAGGGTGGTCAGGCCGCACCCCACCACCGGATTGGTCTCCGCTCTAAGATGCTTCGCACCTAAAAAATGTTGCGTAGCATCCATAGCAGCTCATGTGACCACCTTCATAGGGGAATGAGGAAAGTCCACAATATTTTAGTCCGGCATATATTTTCTTCCAGGACGTCATGCTACAAAGTTGTGAACCTTCGTTTCATACATAAACAAGTTGATAATTTCTAGCCAACTTTGTCTATTCTTCACATAGCTCCCCCCCCCCCCCGATGGCAATACAGAAACAGGGTTGACTTCAATGTGATGTAATGCAAAATCATGCTACGCGCGACGGAAGTTGCGCAAACAACAAACGCTATGCGAAAATTGCCAGATAAAAATTCAAGCGCGTCTGCATTCATTTATTAAATGCATTGGGTAAAGTCATAAACACAAAATAACTAAAACAAAGAAAATTAAATATTGACCACAACCAGAACCTGTCAGTGATTTTGACTCAAACAAAAATCAACGTGAGTATCGTTTTACTTCGCCATATATGGTGCCTCAGACGATATAAACCTATCAAAAATCTAATCTAGAAGTTAGAAACGAGAATAATACTATAGTCATTCCTCTTACAAGATGTTTTATTATTAAAGTTGTAGGGGCCTTTAGAGGCATGATTTAAAATAACGCCAGTAGCCTAATAAACATGATTTATGACGTGATGTACCCCAGGGTGAGTGATAACAGTGTGGTGGCAGTATTGTTTTACTGGCATATTTTGATGCAAAGCTTAGACAGTGCAGTGTATAATACGGATTTCTCCTCTTCTTTGAAGTAAGCGGTGAGTTTCTCGATGCAAATCTTATCAGTCAATACTCTCGCTCTGTGAATTTTACGCTTGTTCTTAAGTTCATAAGTACTGAGAAGGTGTAAGAACTCGAATTTCAAAATATTTAGGCTGCCTGCGCACATTCCAATTAGGATCTTTTAACACGAAATAGGATGTAGAACGAAGAAAGAGAGAAACACGGTGAAGCTTTATAGTGCTACAGATACGAACATTCCATACTGTTTACCCAGTATCGTGAAGTTGCAGTTAAATAAAATACAATATTTTTTCAGAGGAAAACTCATTTCTTGTAATGGCTCGTTCACTTACATTGCTTTCACTTTCCTCCTTCCAACCCAGCTTGCGTTCATTAGAGTCGGCAAGCATATATATTTTGCTCTTCTACTCATCAACTGACTTCATATGTATATATAACTGATCCTATTCTAGAAGCTGTAGCGGAAGACCCATCAACAGAGTTCTTTCCCAATTGCCTAGTTTTAGAGGCAACTAGCGACTGTCTTCTTGTTTCATACGGCCGATCAAAGGAAGGTAAGTTCTCTTTTCTTGTGTCTGGAGCAGCCGAATATCTTATAGTCGTTAGATAGCACTTGCTTTCGAACTCTTTACTGATATTTGTTCTAGACTTAGGATTGAAATATGTTGCTTCTGTCATGTTAACATTTTAGTGAAAAATTTAGCTGATAGTTCTAATAATCAATGGCATGTATTTTATTTTCTTTCAAGAAAAGTCGCTGATTTATTGTTCGGTCACACGAACGACTTTGTGGCAATGCCTTTCAATAACATCCATAGTAGACTCTTTTAACTCTGTTCTCATAATTCAATAGCAGTTCGGAAACTTAAACGATTGCATATTAGACTAATTACACAAAAGTAACCCCTCGTCAAATAATCGCACGTTACGCAAACAAGAAAACGCATACGCAAGACCCCATTCCACATAAAAAATTTATTGACTTACTCACTCGACCTTATTTTAGTGTAGCCTTCCTTTCGCAGTAATATCCCTCTTCATGAACTTCGATGCCATGACCCAACCGGCTTGAACTGCATCCTTGGTATCCCCTGTTCCGATGTGAAGGCTCCCACATCTTGCATGACCGTTTTGTACACTAAAAACAGAGACTGATCACATAGTTTCAGAACGTAACCAACAAGCTCCGAAAAGCGCCACGACCTTTACTCGCGAAAGATTCCTTGCATTGTGTCACATATAAAAGCTAAGTCGTTTGGTACGCAGCGTTCGTAACTGCCGGACCAGCCATGGAGGCACTTGGAGTTTACCGCCCCGTGGCACAGTTACATTGTCTGCATGTTGAATAGCAGCACTCTGGTACACTACTGCGAACCAGGGACGCAAGGTGTTAATGTCCAAAGCAATTCTGATTTTCAACTTATAACATAGAGTCGCAGAAATGAAAGCATCAAAAAAGGAAAGAGAATTAGCAGCATGTTACATTCTTTTCAGGAAGGCGACAACCTTCTGCCTACTTGGTAAAAATTTAAGTTTTCCAACCTTCCAGCAGACTTCCAGGAAGCCCTAACGAGAATGGCAACGTAAAACAAAACCATTCAGTTTTCTTGATCTACTACGCCGATTCCAATGTCCCTCCCCTTTCACTGAAGTTCTCTGCACCTCACGTGCTGTTGGACTTCCTCCGGGGATCGGTCCATCTATGACCGATCGACGATGTCCATTGATGATGCCATCATGTGACATCTTGATCACGTCAACCTTAATGAGAACCAGCTGATAATGAAGCCAAAAAAAGAGATAGGGGACGTTGATTGTACTGTTTGGAGTCTATTGTAGCAACTGGGACATATATGGGAATAAAGTAAAGTGGACGAAAATACAACTTGCTGCTGGCAGGGACCAAACTAGCAACCTTCGGATTACGCGCCCGATGCTCTTACTAGTTAAACTATGATGGCGGTCATCCCATTGTCCACCTTGTGGGGTATTTATATGCATGCAAACCTGGGAGTGTTATTCAGCGCCACTTGTAGCGATGACGGCGAGTGTGGAACACTCTTCTTATCAGCTGTCACCGTGAAGCACGTGATCCTTTTAGCGAGTGGACAGCTGACCAACAAGATCTACTCGAACGAGACCATCGCTATGAATTATTGATGGAAAGGAATCTTGAGTGCTAAGTGAACTGGGGGACGACCGCCACCACAGCTCAGTTGATAAGAGCATCGGGTGCGTAATCCAAAGGTTGCAGGTCTCTGCTGGTGGCGAGCTGTCTTTTCAACACTTTACATTCTTCAAGTGGACTGTGGGATGACTGCCACAGTAGCTCAATTGGTAAGAGCATCCGGTGTGAAATCCGGAGGTTACAGGATCGGTAGCTGCGGCCAGCAAGTTGTGTATTCCTGCACTTTGTTCACATCAATGCCACAATTATAACAATAGACATCAAACAGTACGATTAACGTTCCCTATGCCTCCCTTGGCGTCATTATCTGCTTATTTTCACTATGGTAGTGTCGAACAAAAAACGTACCCCCAAAATTCCTTTCCTTTAGTCGCGACGTTGTCGTATAATCATGTCATCGTGAACAGATAGTATGCCGAATGTCGTTTCAGTAGCTCAGAAAGTCCCTTTAGAATGTTTTGCGAAGACTCGCATTACCTATGTATCTCGCAACTATTGCGGATGGGAGTGCCAAGACAGCCCTTTAAGACTTCGGAGTTAAATGGAAAAATTTTTCTATCAACCACCACTACCCCAAAACGAAGCGCTGCCCGTGGGGCGCAGCTGGTTCCCAGCCTTTTTCTTATCTTTTCTCCTCTAGAATTTTCGGCTGCGAGCGCTGTCTGCGGTGGCCTGCAAGCCTCCTAAACCACTAAACCTCACATAACAAAGGAACATATGCTGCAGTTCCATATGCAGCCTATCACCGTACACGCCGTCGACATCGGCAGTTATGACGTTTTACCGGACACTGCTGAGAGTAGCGTTGACTCTTAGTCCTCCTCGTGGAAGCTACGCAAACGGGATAGAATTAAAGGAAGGTCATAGTCCACAAAAATAACAGGAAAAAAGACGTTTCTACGCCCGCTGCTTACGTCACATCTTAAAGCCCTCATAAGCATAGCTTCGCTGGTCCTCGCCTTCATTGGGAGCAAGGCTCCCGCCAAGGGAACCGAAAGGTCTTTTTTTCGTGTTCTTTTTCATGGTCGGGGTCCTTCTTTGAATTTTATGACGTTACTTCCGGACAATACGGGCATCCATCAAAAGCTCGACCTCAGACTACTCACACATACGAGAACCTGATCTCCAATGGCAAAGCACACGAAAAAGCGGGCATATGTTAAATGACCCGAAAATATCAACGCTGTTTGCCGTCAGCAATGGCAATGGCGGTGCTGCTGCTGTTCGCGTCAGCAATGGCGGTGCTGCTACTGATTGGGATGACGGCTCCAGCGGCTCTTTCATCCTCACTATGTAGGCATTCTAAGAGCCATGTCCCGATGCCATGCCCCGTCACTCTTTATCTGGTGCATCATTCATGTTCACCTACTTCAAAAAGTCTTCCTCTATGTGTTTCCTGATCGTGACATGATTACTATAAAGAAGGCTGCCCTTACTCGGCAGAGCGCACAGTAGTCAAGTGCTTCTGAAATGTTACCGCAAGGTATTATTCAAGCTTCCCACATGCTTCCGAAGTTTTTCATCGCCGTGATCCACGTGGTAGTTCTGAACCTCGAGTACAAACCACTCTATGATGTGTACTTTAGCCGCCACTGATATCTGAAGCAGCATATCATAGTCATTCTGGTGAGAACCACGAGAGGTTGTGCCGCAATGTGCCGCGGACAGCTGTGCGATAAAATAAAAAATGCATTCTTTATCTTATAAAAGATACACCCTTAGTGCGCGTGAAAAAGCGCTACCAGGAAAGATTTCATCAACAAACCTCCAGAAGGGGTAACGTGTAAACGCTGTCACACTAAGCTGCGGACGCCGTCATCCACCACAATGCCCTTTGCAAACCATCTGAAGAACTTTAGTGCCGCGCACAGCTTGTTTTTGTCGGGGACTGGAAAGTCAAAGTCAGGGCATCCGTAATATATCCTGCTTTTATGTGCACTACTGTCTAAATAGGCTTAACACGATTTAGCTTGCAGTGTGGAAATGCACACAAGATAATTTTGTAGGAAAGTGTATTTTAAAGCGTAGTTTCTTTGTTCAAGATATCACTACACGGAAAAAGTAAAACTACATTTATTTTTTGTTTATTCTGCCTTATTTATCATCATTTCTTGCTCGAGAAAGTTGGCAGCTATCAGTGCCTGCACTTTAGGACAGTTTCCTGCAAACTTGTTCACAAAAACATCAAGGTTATTCTTTTTGTGGTGGTTTAGTGCCCAACAGAAATATTTAAAACTTTATATCTCCAATTCATTTAATTTTTGGGGCCAAAACCTCGCAATGAACTTGTTTGTGCGACACTTTCAATTTTTTATTAAATATGACGTCTTTGTAGTTGGTAATAGTTCTGATCATTTAACCTCGACAACCAATCTTCGGCTTCTTCAACCGAGAACACCACCTACATTATTACATTGCCGTACACCGCATTGTCAAGATTCTAACGGTAACTCTTTGTGACAATTATGAAACTTCAGGTTTTGGAGCCCAGCTCATAGGTCCCCGTTGAGCGGCGTCGCCGTCGGCGTAAGCCATAGAGCGAACGAACATGAAAGAGAGCGATCGTGGAGTCTGTCGATATCACGAGTCTTTGGCCTCTAAGCTCGCTTGCTTTCTCCGTCACACTCTCCGGCCGCTCGGTCGCAGCTCGTCCGCTTGCAGGGCTGGCAGGTGCAATGCGGCTGGCATTTCTTTTCGTGATGGGGCTGTCAGCCTTTCCCTTGGTTCACGACGACTGCAATGCACAGAGTAGTGTGCCTAGCGCTCATGCGCTGGCAGTTTCTGTGGCAACATGAAACAAATGTTACATTGCTACAAATGCGGATAGGCGAAACGTCAGACAGTCGGCGTTGCCCCAACATGAAACGTGCATCCGTTTTTTTAGAGTGCAGCTCTTAGGCACACGTTCCTGTGTTGAGTGGTGTCGGTAATGTCGTAACCGGCAGAGTGAACCAGGACGGAAGAGAGCGAACGCGGAACGCAGCGAACTATGAAGCACGGAGATGGCGATGAGACCACTATGACGAGAAAATGACATTGGCGAGACGATAGGTTCTGCGGCGGCCACCCGCGGCGCCATGGTAGTGCGCACCGTCTTGCGTTGTCTGTTATGGAACGCGCCCACGCGCTGCCTACCGGGGTCTCCCGCTTAGCAAGGCAGTCACACTGAGCATGGTCTGTGTAATGGGCTGCACGAAATTTTCGACGCCAGTGACGCTAGTCACGGCATTTTCATCTTAATGCAAACCGTGTACCTATGTGCAAAATAGTCTCAACGAGTTCTTTCTTAACAATGAGCGAAGCAACTGGTGGAAGTGCGCCGTCTGCCGCTGCTGTTATACGAACTGCCCGAGCACAGGCTCAGTGCCACCGACGCGAGAATTCGGGGGTAGGCGCCGCCGAGGAAACATTTGCCTGAACTCATCACAAAATCCAAACACCTAAAGAGCTGCGCTCGGAATTCGCACGAGGCAGTACCGGAATCGTCGAGGATTGTTTGCGCTATTCATCTCTTTATAGGTGCCTACAAGTATAGAGCTGTTGCGATCAAAGCATTCACGATTCAATATTATATGCAGAAGACAGTATTTTACAAAAAAAAAAATGTTTTGAAGACGCATGTACTACTATTTGTCATAAAATATATGCTGTATTCACTTCCTTCATTTTAAGAAATTTTCAATTCTTTTAGGAAAGCATAAGTGCTTGTTATGGGGATTATCTGGTGAGAACGTGGACACGGAAACTAAGTGCTATGAACAGCTGGAGTCGCTATGCACCGAGGATACATACGACATGACGGAAAAAGGCAGCCCATGTGCACGTGATGAAGAGCAATAAAGTGAGGACAATATGCTAGAAATGTGACATTTTTGGCGAGCCTACTGAGTATTTGTTTATAAACGACACGCATGTATTTTCTTGGTGTTTTTGATCGAATAAAAATGCGACTGACATAAGACGATTGTCCAGTTCTCTTTCGTAGCTGCATGAGGCTTTCCCTGCGTGTAAACAAGAAAGCGTGCGCCTAAGAACAGCAACCCAGTAATCTATTTATTGCATAAATGTCATAATGGGCAATTATTATGTGCGAAGCCTTTCCTAGCGTACTGCAGGCACTTTTAGGGTATCTATCTATCTATCTATCTATCCATCTATCTATCTATCTATCCATCTATCTATCTATCTATCTATCTATCTATCTATCTATCTATCTATCTATCTATCTATCTATCTATCTATCTATCTATCTATCTATCTATCTATCTATCTATCTATCTATCTATCTATCTATCTATCCGCCTACGTCTGGGCGCTCTCATGATCACCACCTTAACTTGGGGTAAACCAAAATTAGTATGGGAGGGTAAGATGGTTTGACGAATATGACTCGCTGGTCATGACATGAATAATGTGATAATCCCTTCGCGAACGTCGTCAAACCCTCTCCTCCAGGCACGTGTGGCACATACCCGCATACCATGGGCGGGTATGTGCCACAGCTGACCGACAGTTTACATCTACCTAGGAACGGTGAGAAAATATATTGGTAATTTTAACGCGAGAGTGATAAGAAAATTGTAACACTGGCAGCGTTGACCCAACGAATGCAAAGAATAAATGTGAGGGTCCCAACAGGAATCAAACCCAAGATTCTGAGTGGCAATCAAGTATTCCAGCACACAGCCACGGCTTTCAAATAGATTTTCAAATAGACCGGACTTCAAACGGATTTTCAAATAGACCCTAATGTTCGTGAAACGTCAATTGTGATTGCAGTGCTGGCTATCCAATTTTATGAACACTACATATGTACTCGTATGATACAGCCGTCACATCGGGTTCACGTCAATTGTAGTTAAACGCTATCCACTGAAGTTGATTTATGCAGCAGTGTCCAGGGCTACCTTCCTCACGAGCACAAGCTCTACATATCAGCTTACCGCTTCTGGTGTTGCAGATACCCATGCGGCTGTTGGCATCGTTACGCAACTGTAAACAGCTGGTTATATAAATAATATGCGACCATTCAACATTATGTCTGTGCCTACAACATTTGTAGTACATATTCCTAGCGTCATTTCGTAACGATTTACTCAACAAAAAAATTGGTCGCGTATTTGCGTGCTTCGCTGCAAATGTCTTAGAAAGACTATAGTCTTGTGCCGACCGTACTACTATGTTTTGCCTTGCCTCAGACAGCGCCTACTCTACGTTGAATTGGCTTCATCTAAAGCAAAACTGCAATACGGCCTAGTTGGAACAAATTCGTCGTTCACTGACTCGCGCAAGCACACAGGGACAAGAAGAGACTTACAAGGACAGGCGCGATCTAACAACTGGTTTATTATTCAGAATACACACATATTTAACAACCCAATGATCTGCTCGATCAGGTTAAACAAACCAAAAACAAGAAAAAGTACTCAATGCATCACACGAACACACGTCTTAACGTGCTGATATAAGCGACAACTATTTTTCAAGTAAAGCAACCGAGGGGTGACTAACACACTTTGTGCTTTTCGATGTGATAAGCCTCCGCTATCTCCCTACACGTTTTATTTTGATGCTTGTATTCAATGGAAGTGTTATTGAAACAAGGTGCGCATGCACACTCGCTACAATGCAGCGCTAAATGTGCACTAGGGTGACCTTTCAGACTGGACATATGTTCTCTTAGTCTAGTATTAATACATCTGCCAGTCAATAACAATAACACTTCCATTGAATACAGGCATCAAAATAAAACGTGTAGGGAGATAGCGGAAGCTTATCACATCGAAAAGCACAAAGATAAGTGTGTTAGTCACCCCTCGGTTGCTTTACTTGAAAAAGAGTTGTCGTTATATCAGCACGTTAAGACGTGTGTTTATGTGATGCATTGAGTACGTTTCTTGTTTTTGGTTTGTTTAACCTGGTCGAGCAGATCATTGGGTTGTTAAATATGTGTGTATTCTGAATAATAAACCAGTTGTTAGATCGCGCCTGTCCTTGTAAGTCTCTTCTTGTCCCTGTGTGCTTGCGCGAGTCAGTGAACGAGGAAGGCTTCATCTAGCTGGCATTGGTAAAATAGAGAAGGCGCTGCGCGAGATATGGACGCCATTGAAAAACATGAGCTTGTGCTGAACCAATGGCATTACACCGTGACCAACGGCCACTGCCAGCGGCAGCATCTTATCGTCGGCACAGGGCTTTTTTCGTGCAAAGCGTCGCAGTTCGTTCACAGCGTCGCATTTTCAGCGCAGCCTAAAAAACACTAGGATCTTTAGAATTGCGTACCTATGTATTTTATAATAAAAAGAACACACGACCTGACACTTACATAATAATGGCCCGCCTCAGGTATGCGTAGTATTTGCTTTTTGATCGAATGTGTTCACAAGTATGAACGCAAACACCAGTTCAAGGTGGCTGGGCGTTCAAAAAGTGGTTAAACTTTGGCCGAGTGGCTGAATCAGTGGACGTCGGACAGACAGCCAGACCAAAATTTTTGCGTTCAAGTATCCCAAGAAAGACTATCGTCTTTAAAAACTTATAACACAGTCAGCTTCCCTCCGCATGCTTCGGATAACATCGATTCCCAATGTACGTGGGATCCACCGAATATTTTTTTTTTTGCTATTACGACTGCGCACTGATCACAATTTAAAGTGCTCAGTGTAACTGGGACAATCGATCACAAACTCATTCCGCTATACTTTCCGCAAAGCGAGGGCCAGCATACTGCTTGATATTGCCATTACTGCTCCATAAGTTCGCTAACCCTTGAATGTAATCTGCTTACGAATAGATTCAATGTTAAAAGACACAAATTATTTTTCTTGAGTTCGTCGATGACAGTTACTACAACACGCTTCTTTGCGCCGTCACACGGTTCTACGTGTGACGGCGCAAATCTTACAAACGACGTGTTAAGTTTCAGTCGTGACAAGAGATGGCTCGGCAGCGTCACTCAGATTAATAATATGTAACTTTCTCACTGCGACTGCCAAAAAAATAAGCACGCACACCTCCTCAGCGTGTTGTACGCTGCATTACGGCACGTTTCGAACACGCCTCCATTGGTGTCCCGAAGGTTGCTTCTGAAAAATATCACCAATAACTTAAAAAACCAGAGCAGAGTTTCAAACTTCAGGCATCAGGCGGGTTTCCCATTATATTTTTCATGTTCAATTTGGCGTACGCGTCGGCGTTGGCGTCCGTGAAAGATAGGTTAAAAATTCGGTTTTGTATTTTTTTGCGTGTTAATGAGGTGTTGCGATCACGCACGTGGACTTTCATCTAGTGCGGAAACCACCAAGGCTGCCACAAAATAAAAATATCTGGAGATTTGGCCGTGAGGTTCTCCTGTCCGGGGTCAGCTTCCACCCCGCGTTACCCCACAAACGCCGTCAAAAACGCACGAATCACAAAAGTTTCTAGGCTGGACAATCTGTTCTCTCTAGAAAAGCTTTAGTTAGCCTTGACAGTATGCCAGCGTTCGTCACTTGAACCTGGCGGAGTTCACTGATTTTTGTAGCTTTGGTCAAGCCGTTCAGCATGGCCCTCTAGCAATGTACAACGACTCTTCCTGCAGCGCATTGGTCCCTTTGTGGAAATACAGCCACCTCCTTACTCTACTTAACTCTTTCGGCCCTGGATGTTTTTATTTGGTCGGATAACTTTTTTTGCGTGTTTTCCAAATAGTTAGGACCTCAGAAGACCACACACAAAAAATTGCGCCTCTGGTGCAAGTATTTATGGAATAACAAACATGCCATCAAATTAGGTCATCAGGGCTGAGTTGTGAAATAAAAAAATGGCTTCTTTATTCGTCCTACCCCCTATCGTACGCAAATTCTGAACCAACGTGATATTTGGCAGTGTGACAGTCATTGAAACAGATTCAGTAGATCGTCCCGCAAATGGCGCTTACCCATCTTAGTTTCTTCACCTTGGCTTCACCCAGGACTTCGGTCAAGCTTCTTCATTGTTACTTCCTGCTACGCAAACACGCCGCCATTTTGGCGTCGATCGCAGTCAAGATAACCGAAGAAGTTTCACCAAACAATGAGCAATTTTGGTTTTGCTTCAGAGGTGCTAGGGGAAATGTTCTGTGGTTGTGTTTAGTTGACACCGCCAGGGTCGAAAGGGTTAAGGCAGGCAAATAATTTTTTCAGATCACCTCCTGCCTCCTCATCGCACTTAGCAGCTGTTTCGGGGAACGTGATAGAGAGAAAAGCATTGACCATCGAGAAATCCGTCAGGGCCCTCCTAACTGACAATCAAGAATCCTTTTACGTTGATCAGGAATCTCTGAGTCACAATTCGAGTGTCGTCGCAGTTAGGATCAATTAGGATGGCTGCCCGTGGTCATGCAGCATGGTCAAGGATGGCTGACGGTAGCCTTTCATCACGGTCAGGCTCGCTGCCCGTGGTCATGCAGCTCGGTCAAGGATGGCTGACTGTGGCTTTGGCTGGCTTAACTGTCTGCGCGTACGGCAGATCAAATTGCCCAGGAGCTCAATCAGGAGGTGCAGCTAGCTGTCGACTTATCACGGTCACGCAATAAGCTCCATCAGCACCGTGACGCGCCGCCGAAATTTCTCAGATGCGTTGAAAAACAAACTATAGTGTCAATAACATTCATTTTTCTCATAGGCTGTCAGTGGCGCGACGCACGAAATGCGATGTCAGTGATAATATGTGCAGTTTTACGTCCCAAAAGCAGATATGCCGTGTCGATCCGCAGCGCGCATGCAGGTTCCGTGCCGATCGAAGACGGTGATCGAGAAACTGCGGCCGTGTGCTTTTTGTAGCTCAAACTGCCTCAACTGCATCATCCGCAAAGCCAAACTGACAATTTAAAACATTGACGGCACAAATTTTACTGCGCGCCCGCATTTATTGCATTCAGTAGTTCAGAACCAATATATATTCTTTCTTCTGAAGTTTGTACCGTATATCACGTTACCTCACCTTTGCTGACCCACTGATGAACAGTGCATGCGTATTGTCTCGCCCACGAAGTGCGGCCGTCACGGTCAGCCAAATTCCCTAGCACGGTCACATCGACCAATGCGTCTTACAAAGTAACCAAAGAGTTGTGTGTGTCAACGAAGCACGTGCACTTTCGGTCAGGTGAAATAGGGCAATCTGTTGTACAGATTGTTGGTGTTGTGTCTGACAGTGACGACTAATTATGCCGTAGTGCCTTCTTATGGATGGGCCATTAAACCACGCAGTCATTGCGAAATTCACGTGTTTTGATGCCTTGTGCAATTTTGAGCTCCTACCGAGCAATGTTATATGTGTTAAAGCGAATCCTCACAGCACACGACCTCCGTATAAGTCATTTTTAGGACAGAGTTTCATACACTGGCATGGCTCTGTTGTAGAACACTTGCTTGGCACGCTGTAGACCTGGGTTCGACTCCCATTGGAACTGAAAATCCTTCTTATTTATATATTTATTTGTCTCCCTATATCTCGAACTCTCGCTCACGGACAGCGACGAATTTATACTAACAAACAATGTTGCTAACACCTATGCAGGTATTTCAGCGCACCGTGCACTTGAACGCTATCGTCTTATAAAGAAAGGACCTATGGTCGGTTGCAGCAAAGCTCATAACTTTCACAGTACACATTTAAGAGAGGACAATGTTTCAAACTGCGTCGGTGGTATACCTGCGGGCTCTCTCCGGTAACAGTCAAAACCTGAACGTGATACCTTGGTTCATGTGTATGTCTGAAGGTCATCCAGCTCCTGTATGTGTAGCGCATTCTCTTGGTAAGTTTACTGAATCTTATTCTAAATGTGTAATCATTTCTGCGCCTACTCAACGAGACAACTGTTTGTACTTAAGTCCGTCAACAGGTCGATTTATATTTCTTTTTTGAAGACTGAGGTCCTTAATCACTAGTAATTCTTTTTTTTTTGCACTTGAGCGAATGTTCATGATGTAACGTGTATATTATTTACCGAATGAACTGCTGCATTAATCGGCGTTTCAAGTAATCAACGCTATAATTGATTCCAGATATTTAATATAGCCCGAATGAAGATATCTCAGCAATTAAAGTAATATTTGCTTAGGAGTGACAACTGCGCTAGTTGGTAAGGATTCATAACCACGAAACGACGCCGCGCGAGGGAGCACATGAAACACAAGCGCGGAACCCATCTGTAGCCTCACACCACACATAACTATTTTACCTGAATGGGTAGAGGCACATTTGGTGTTTTGCTGTTGTTTGTGTGGATTTCCTTGTTGTCTGTTATCTGTATGAGGCCACGTATATATATATATATATGTATATATATATATATATATATATATATATATATATATATATATATATATATATATATATATATATATATATATATATATATGCGAGGAAGCAGTTCAATGGCTCCGGTAAGAAATGTAGTCGAAAAAAGAGGACGACAAACGTACGAAACGCAAATTTTTGCTAACGTTTCGGCAGGAGGACCTGCTTTCGTCAGAGCAAAAAAAAACTCTGACGAAGGCAGGTCCTACTGCCGAAACGTTAGTAAAAATTTGCGTTTCGTACGTTTGTCGTCCTCTTTTCTCGCCTATATATCTATATATATATATATATATATATATATATATATATATATATATATATATATATATATAGAAGAAAAGGGGGGGTTTGACTCACAAGTGAAAAGATTTCTTTATTTGACGTTTCGGCCGGGCCCACGGCCGAAACGTCAAATAAAGAAATCTTTTCACTTGTGAGTCAAACCCCCCTTTTCTTCTATTGTTCCCAGATCCGGCGACAACCTATGCTCAATATATATATATATATATATATATATATATATATATATATATATATATATATATATATATTGTAAACGAAGATTACATAGAGCCAAGACCCGTTCACTGGGCCGGTTGTTCTATTTCTCCCTTAGTATTCCTTCTTTTCGCGCTCGAGCACGTTGCCGCTCTTCGTCTTTACACTCGGCCACACTGCGAAAGGTGCACCTCTGAAAGAAAAATAGATTACGGCAATTCACATGTCTCTAAGGACATAATTTCTCATCCGCGACACATGCACGGCGAAGTTATTTCGCCTGCTTTTGTCCGCGCGCGAGTCAGAATCCGAGAACCGCACTCGTCAGGTGCTCAAGCTCAGTTGTTCTTTGATAACAAAGGGCCCTTCGAAATTCGCGCATAGCTTCTTTGAAGGAGACGGTATCCTTGTTGCACGCACACCTCATCGACGATAAGGTATGGCGGTGCCCGATGGTGGCAGCGGTCGTAATGTCGCGTTTGTGCCTGCTGCGCATGCACTATCTTCTTGCGCTCCTCGGTTCGTATTGTGCGGCAATGTGTCCCTCGTGCAGCTTGTACAGGCGTTTCTAAGGACAGTGTAGCGCCATGTTCTGGTAGTTGGCGGTAGACGACTTGGTATGCGAAGGTTTCGGCTGTACTCTGCAACGCCATGTTAACTGCATATGCAGCAGCTTTGAGAGTTGTGCACAAAGCTTATTAGATGTGAAGCATCTTATGGCGAAGCTTAATCCGGTGGTGGTGGTGGTGGTGGTGGTGGTGGTGTGCCGCGTGCCCACCCTTACTGCGCATGCGCAAACAGTTAAAGAAAAAAATAAAAATAAAAACCTCCTCTCCCCCTCTCTCTCCTCTAGGCATCCCTCCCCACGGCAACCACACCCTCACTGCGCATGCGCCTCCTTTCCTCTCTCCCCTCTTACACTCCCCCCCCCTCTCCATCCCTGCCCGCGGCGTCTAACTCCCCCCTGCGCATGCGCGTCCCCCCTCTCTCTCCTCTCCTACGCTCCCACCTCTCTCCTCTACGCATCTCTGCCCACGGCGTTCACACTCCCACTGCGCATGCGTGTCACCCCCCTCTCTCTCCTCTCCTCCGCTTCCCCCTCTCTCGCCTCGCGACGCCGACGCAGGCAGCGTCTGCTAGCGAGTTTCTTGGTTGAAAAAAACCGACTGCTCGCGCTGCACAACCGTTCACTGGCCATCCCGTATATATGGCAATGGATCTTGACCTCCAAGGTGGTGCCGGTGGAAGATTTCTCCTGTGCGTTGTTGAACAATAAAAATTCGCAGCGTGCGCGTTAACTAAAAGCGGAGTGTGGGTCTCTGTGTCCAGTCGGAGTCTTCTGTCTCTCATTGCCCATTAGCAGCGATTGGCATGTTCCAGTAGGAAACACTGCTCCATCACTGCCTGCTTTGCGCCTCCCCAGTTTTCTCTCCTGCGCAACGCTGCGATGAGCGCCAGCGTCAACGCCGCCGCCAGTGTAAGCGTTAGCGCCCGCTGCTTCACATCTACACATGGTTCCCTTTAGCGGGAGATGGTGTAATTTTTACTTTTATTTAACCTCGAATTTCTGGTGCGCTAGAACCAAACCGCTCGGCTTCTGGCTCTCGCGGCGTTTCATTGTCTTTTGCGCCGGCGCAGCCTCTATGTTGCAGGGAGCTTCGCCCGGTGACGGTGGAGTGCGGGCCTAAGGGAGCTTCGCTCCTAAAAATAGCTCTGCGACGCACGCCTGCCACACTTTGCTGTAACTACGCTTTAGAGTGTACTAGAAGGACACTCTAATCGCGTTACTCCCTTACGCTCTCCACGAGAAAAGTCGCGGCAGGTCTATAGGGGAGGCACGACGCGCGTTGCACTTTCCTCTAGTCCAGCCATGGTATTCAATAACCATTTAACATGCCGTGGGATGGCGACCTTAGCGCAAGTGCTGCGTCCAATCAGCGACGCTTTTCTGGCTATCGGATCACCTTTTCAACTACCACAGCTACCGCGACACTTTGTTTATTCATTGATCATGGACGTTAGTCGTCGGGATAAAGATCTACCAACAAGCTTCATCGTGGGCGTATTCCCGTTAAACGGTGCTATAGCTGCCAGGCACCAAGAGACATTCGGAAAGCTCTCCAATACTAATGTACAGCAAACATTCAACTACCTCTGGATGGACGCGTTTCACTTTCGCTTTACACCAATTCCTATGACGGAAGGATCAACCATGTTTCTATTGTTTGCTTTCATCTGAATTATTCACTCACCGGCAACACCACCGACGCCCGCACCAAACGCCCGGTCCTTAACGCTAACGTGTTAAGAATTAACACTCAATTCTCGCCGTTGCTGGGCTAATTAGACACTCACACGCGGCGCATGCCCGCATTTCACAGGCCATGGCCTGGGCCAACATGACTGAGGTAAAATATTTTAAGACAAGCGCGGCTGGCATGTCACATTATCCGTATCATAAACCCGTACATCATGTTCGTTATACATTAATGCTCTTGTGGACAATTTTGGTATACACCTACTAAAGTAAATGGGGCAGCTATGAGAGCTCCAAGACGTAGCTGGTTAGACAAATGGCCAGAGAGATATAAGCACTCAGATTCCCTTGTATTCGCTAAAGAAATGCTTCGCATTTAACATTTTCCCTACCAAGCTTTGTGGCTGAAAATGATCACAGAATAACGATTATTTCATTTGTCTATTTCATTCAACGCGACTTCAAACAACAACAAAAATTATTCAAGGACGCTTCATTCGAAAGATGCACACAAAATATTTTTGTTTTTTTTTATTGTGTAGGGAATTCACCTTACAACACAGCATTAGATCAAGTGCCCTAGCATCTCGCGTCTTCGATACAGAAAGTGACAGAAAATAGAGAAATAATAAAAAAAATTGAAGGACACTTAGTACATTCCAAAGTTTGTTCGGCGAAAGCGTGTGGCCATTCCACTGATTATGCCATGTCTTTTTTTCTTTTCAAAGTGTGTACGGCGAAAGCGTGTGGCCATTCGACTGACTATACCATGTCTTTTTTTCTTTTACACTCTCAGTGAGATAACACACAAACCGAATGGGTGTGTGTTTTCTTCTTTAATTTTTTACCGCGAATCGCAGCGAGACGCGAGACTCATCTTCATCCGTTCGCATGCGTTAGTATTTTCTCGCGCTTTGCGCATCGTGCAAACGCCATCTGCGTTCCAGCTCTAAAATTGACGGACCCTTTGTAGATTGGAAAGTGTATTCCGTGAACGCCTGGGTCCATTGAGACGGCATCGGTCAGAATGATTGCAAACTCTGGGCACAGCGATGCTACGCAAGCAAAGCGCGAGCGCTATAGAGTCCGACGGGACCGGCGTCCGTCTGCGCATCCCGGCGGCCACCTGGCTCCGTGCCAGAGCTTGGATGGACGGACGGACGGACGGACATGGACGGATGGATGGACGGACCGACGGACGGACAGACGGATGGATGGACGGACGGATGAACAGACAGACAGACGGACGGACAGACGCCGGACGGAGGTCGGGCGGACACCGGATGAACACCGGACGGACACCGGACGGATGTGAGCATGATACATTAAAGGCTTTCGCCTAAAAGATTACACCATCTCCCGCTAAAGGGAACCATGTGTAGATGTGAAGCAGCGGGCGCTAACGCTTACACTGGCGGCGGCGTTGACGCTGGCGCTCATCGCAGCGTTGCACAGGAGAGAAATATGGGGGGCGCAAAAGCACGCAGTGATGGAGCGATGTTTCCTAGTGGAACATGCCAATCGCTGCTAATGGGCAATGAGAGACAGAAGACTCGGACTGGACACAGAGACCCGCAGTCCGCTTTTAGTTAACGCGCACGCTGCGTTTGTACGATGCACAAAGCGCGAGAAAATACGAACGCATGTGAACGGAGGAAGATTACTCTCGCGTCTCGCTGCGACTCGCGGTAAAAAAATTAAAAAAGAAAACACGCACACATTCGCTTTGTGTGTTATCCCACTGAGAGTGTAAAAGAAAAAAAAGACATGGCATAGTCAGTGGAACGGCCACACGCTTTCGCCGAACACACTTTAGAATGTACAAAGTGTCCTTCAATTTTTTTCTTTTTCTTGTTCTGCTATCTTCTTTATTTCCTATTTCCCCCTCCCCTGACGCTGCGCCGTGCTTCCTATTGGGCTGCAGAAATAAGCGTCATTTCCTTATTAAACCACTACTGCTGGTGGGGCGGTGTGGTGAGCGCTGAACGTCATATACGGTTTCATGTGTGATCCCGTTGGATTGTGCATATCACTACAGAGCTTTCGTATCAACTATATCTTTCCCGTGCAGCTGTTGAGGAATCTATTGAAGCTTCAGCTATGATTAACCCTTGAGGTCTTTATATATTGGCAGAAAACTATGAGAATACTGCCGGAAAGTTGGCCCTGGAAAGACTGCTTTAGAGCGATGGACATAAGCGAATAGTTTAGACACAGGGAAAACAAACAGCAGAAAATTAAAGCGGCGGCATTAATCATCTGGTACGTACGTACACACAATTTATTGAGGGTTTTTCATTTTTATTTAATGCCAACAGTATATATACTACGCTTTAAAGCACATAAACTTCTGTTCTTGAATAATAGCGTATTCATCAAGTGGAAATAGCATCCGTGCGTCGTTCCTGGTGATTAAGCTGACTTCTGATTGACGTGACCTTCATTACAGGCTAATTAGGTTTTCTTACCAATCGCGTGGACTTCCGCTTCTTTATGAACATTATTTTATTTTTGTGCCTAAAATTATTCGTGTGCATTGTAAATAATATTGAGCTCCATAAAGAACGCGACGCAAAAGAAGGTTTCACACATGAAGAACACAAAAGCATCTGTGTGGCTTTTTTCTCTCTCGTGTGTTTTCTCGCGCTCGGTATTATCGTCAGAAACGTGGTGCTACCGATTTTCATTACAAGAGCGCTACATTGGCGGCCCTGTCGCGCTTTCATGGCCAGTTTCCAGATGTAGCAAACATTGCTGGAGACTGAGCTGATAATCACCCCAGGTGCAATAACATCAGCTCGGTACCAAACTCGCCCATGCGTCCCGCAGTCGTATTATGAAGCAACACTAAACTGTGCGCTAATATAGTAGCCAGAGCAAGCACCCATCACCCTGAGTAAAATGTCACATTACAAACTTCTACAGATAACTTTCAAGCCTGTGAGCGCGTATTATTAAATTGAAAATAGGAATAAACTTATTTTTTGGCACATGATGTTTAGGAAATAAATATGCCGCAATATTCACTTGACTAAGTTCTTACGCCGTGTTTAGATCAATGGCGACTTGCAAGAGGACAATAAAGTAGGAGACATGATAAGCCGAGCTTCGGGGAGCGTGAACCAAATACACCTATTTGTTTTAGGAATGTTTGTTTGAGCAAGTGGGGGCTTGTATAGACAGGAAATTTGATGACTAGCATACTGTTTTACTGTTTTCAAGGGCAGGTTGGTTTATCCTGCTAAACCGGCGCAATTAAAGTCGGACATAAGGTTGCCGAGCAGCCTAGAACATTGCTAATGCATTTTTAAGAAACGCGAAGGCACATCGAAAACACAAAATAGAAGCCACGGCACATGCACACACACACACACATTCTGCCTCTCTTCAGCCGTCCTGAAGGGGAGTTCGGTGTTACAGACATGCCCTGGCCTGAACCAGATCTAACGGCGCTATCTGAGAGCAGTGGGCCTTCATCCGACGAGACCATCGTACTACGATTTGTTGCTCTAAGGCCCCACCATAGAGCACTGATGTGTATAGCGGAAACCGGCCTCCATCTACATATATAACCCGGCATGTCGTTGGGCAAACTTCGGAAGTTAAAAAAAAAAGGCTGCTCTTTTACCCAGGCTACGAAATCTTCGGCTTCGTCTTCAAGAATACAGTGCAGTAGCGAAAACGGGAACCATTCGTTACGCCTTCTAAATCTTTAGCTAACCTTCGCTCCTCAGTGGACACGTCAACAGTGCCGCACGGCAAAACATATAGGCCGTTCTGAACTCCTACGATGGAGGCCAATTCAGGCAATGCAAGTAGAGTGTCCACGACGTCATAATTAATCATTTGCGAATTAACGAAGTACGCACTACGCATCCGTACGGCAATACGCACATACCCATGGCACATCCTGTCATGCTGCTGCTGCTGCTAAATAATATTAAACATGCCTTCACGTTTTCTAATCAGTGCACTTTTAAACCACGCACTCGCCACACAATTCACGTGGTGCGAAGCCTGGTGCGACTGCACGCTGTACATCGTGCAATCACACACGTCTAGCACGCGTGAGTAGTGTAAGAAATTGTATCCACGGGATTCCAAACACCAAATTTTTTATTTGAAAAACTCAGTAGCTCGCATGCTCCTATCGACACTTTCCCCGCAAAAAATAGTGAACTTGACCATTTTTAGTCTAGCGTCTGCAGTAGCTCTGCATATACAGCAGACATCTGCACCTCAGTGCTGTCTGCGTGCAGAGTGCTCCTCCCGACGCCCAAAGAAGCTTTTCCGGACATTAATGTTGTGTTGAAGCAATTTTTCTACGATGATGTTTTAATTCTTTGTTCTTCTTGAGCCTTTCTTGTCATCCTTTTATCTTCTTCGTCGTATGCATGGCAAGGGTCACTTTTTCGGCTTTCCACGGCAGGAGCCATATCGTCACACGCCGATGCGGAGCTGTTGTAGCAGTCATTCTCTTCAAGCTTGCCTTCTGCACGTATTCCCCCATATCATGCACTGCAGTTTCCCTGTGTGAAGTGCGATAAACGTTTCCGTGATCATACCGACCATCATCGAAGCGGTGTACACAAGCAACGATCGCAGCATATTACAATTTTTTTGGACCAGGGCCTTAGACGCCTCATCAAATGCAAAAATTGACATGTCATAGGGGTCGTGAACACGAGCGATGCGAAAAAATTCCCGTCACATGGTGACGTCACTATCTGACGTGAGTGCGGCGGCACAGCTTGCCGACATTTCTTTTTGTTTTTTTTTATGTGTACAATCTCCAGCCCATTATGGGCTATGGCAGGAGTGGCCACGACATAACATTTCATTTCCAGAAAAAAAATCGCTGATTGGTAAAGCGCGAACACACTCGGGCAATGCATTCCAGGCTTTAATTGTTGAAGAAATCTAGCTAAATTTGTGAATATCACTTCTGGATTTAACGGGCAAAACATAATGCCAGCTACGAGTGAACGAAGGTTGAGCAAACTTAACGTATTCATTTAAGCGGGTGCAGATGTGGGAGGGGGTAATTAAGGGGTGTCGCCAGCTTTCGTAGAATACACCAAAGCCCCTTATGTTTATACCGAATACATAATCCTATCCAGTAGCTAAGATTACAGTTGAAGCAAGATGGCCCCTGGTACGAGATGTACTATAAGTATAAATTATCCCAAAAAAAGAAGAACCGTAAAAAAGTTGTCATTCTATGCTTAGGAAATTCAACATTACCCACACTGAATGCTCCGACAGGAGAATGTAAGTCTAGTTCTGGTGACTTCTTTGGCGACTGCCAGAATATCGCAGCTACTTTGCGGCCTTGTTGAAATGTTGAGCTAGACATTGTCTAGTACACTTTTAAGCTATCCATTTATCTTATGCTCTACTGAACCAGTATTTTATCCTATACTCCAATGAAATATTCCTGTACCCTCTTCCTGTCTGCCTTTCATGGTTGTGAAATACAAGAGGTACGTATTTCTTCATTCATGCATGAACAAGTCTCTTACGCTACCAGACACACTTGCCCTACAGTAACATCGCCTACAAGATTAAGACTGGGCATCTCCCTTATTCATTATTTTATCTTTATAATGCGCATTTGATTTATAGATATGGCTGTCACACTCCAGCGCGGGCGAAATGGCGGAATATGCGTGTGGAATCAACTAAGATGGAGTTAAACAACCTCGGGTTTCGGGATTGATTTCGTGTCCCGCACTGTCACGTGCCTTGCAATGATATCGTGGTTTTGGCACGGGAAACCCCAGATTACGGCAAATGTTTGTTGTTTTCATTTCGCCACATATTTTAAATGATCCGCAATATCAACCCAAAATATTCATTCCATAAGAAATTCTGCGTTGTGTCTTTTTAAGCTTAAACGAGTTGATGCAGTACAAGGTTCGGGAAACATTTAAATAAAGTTTTCCGCTAAAGTCCTGTAACACACTGGCAGTACTCACCATCAACAGGTGACCCAAACGTAAGAGTGACACAAGTTGTTTTTGCAACAAGCACGTCGTATTCATTCATTAGGCGAAAAATTGAACTGTCGGCGTGTGATGTACCGTCAACTGGAAGAATCACAAAAAAAAAACGGCAGATTCCACGCATTCTGGCAATCGATGTAATGCGACACAGCCAGAAAGGAGCAAACATGCTGTACATAACATGCATGTCATGATTTACATGTTAGGACCTGTCGATTATGTTCGCCATACAGTCACGTCACGCAATGCGAATTTTGATGTATATCAAGCTAGCGAACTGGACGCAAACGCACTATGAGCGTGGTATGTTAATGGCGTTGTACATCACATGCATGTCATGATTTTCACGTTAGCACCTGAACCTTATGTTCGTCATATAGTGACGCCACGCAATACCGATTTTGGTGTATATCAAGCTAGCGAAACGGCCGCGAGCGTGCCATAGGCATGGTATGCAAGTCATGCTGTACATGACATGTCATGGCTTTTATATTACCACTTGTCATTTATGTTCGTCATACAGTCACGTCATGCCATACCAAAATTGTTGTATGTCAAGCTCGCGAAACGGCCATCAGCGCATCATGAGTGTGGCATGTAAATGTTGTACATGAGATGGATTTCATTATTTGCATTTTACGATCTGTCATTTATGATTACCATATAGACACGTCACACAATACCGAATTTACTGTATATCAAGCTAGCGAACAGGCCGCGAACGTGCCATGAGCGTGGCAGGCAAGGGATGTTGCTCATGACATGTCATGACTTCCATATTACCACTTGTCGTTTATTTTGGTCATACAGTCACGTCACGTCCCGCAATACCAAAAATGGTGTATATCAAGCAAGCGAAACGGCCGTCAGCGCACCATGAGCCTGGCATGTAAATCATGTACACCGTCATCCTTTATGAAAGGGAACACGCGAACGCGTGGCCTGCGCTTCGCGGCGGCTGCCTACAGCACCATGAACCGACAGCTGAAGAAAGCGCGTCCGCTTTTGGAGGCATCGCCCGTTGCGAGACCAAAACGGGGGGCGTAATCTAGCTGCGCTTGTTCATCGGCTATCACTCGTTATTAGATGTGAAGCATCTTATGGCGAAGCTTAATCCGGTGGTGGTGGTGGTGGTGGTGGTGGTGGTGGTGTGCCGCGTGCCCACCCTTACTGCGCATGCGCAAACAGTTAAAAAAAATAAAAATAAAAAAACCTCCTCTCCCCCTCTCTCTCCTCTAGGCATCCCTCCCCGCGGCAACCACACCCTCACGGCGCATGCGCCTCCCTTCCTCTCTCCCCTCTTACACTCCCCCCCTCTCTCCATCCCTGCCTGCGGCGTCTAACTCCCCTGCGCATGCGCGCGTCCCCCTCTCTCTTCTCCTACGCTCCCCCCTCTCCTCTACGCATCCCTGCCCACGACGTTCACACTCCCACTGCGCATGCGTGTCACCCCCTCTCTCTCCTCTCCTACGCTCCCCCCTCTCTCGCCTCGCGACGCCGACGCAGGCAGCGTCTGCTAGCGAGTTTCTTGGTTGAAAAAACCGACTGCTCGCGCTGCACAACCGTTCACTGGCCATCCCGTATATATGGCAATGGATCTTGACCTCCAAGGTGGTGCCGGTGGGAGATTTCTCCTGTGCGTTGTTGAACAATAAAAATTCGCGGCGTGCGTGTTAACTAAAAGCGGAGTGCGGGTCTCTGTGTCCAGTCGGAGTCTTCTGTCTCTCATTGCCCATTAGCAGCGATTGGCATGTTGCAGTAGGAAACACTGCTCCATCACTGCCTGCTTTGCGCCTCCCCCAGTTTTCTCTCCTGCGCAACGCTGCGATGAGCGCCAGCGTCAACGCCGCCGCCAGTGTAAGCGTTAGCGCCCGCTGCTTCACATCTACACATGGTTCCCTTTAGTGGGAGATGGTGTAATTTTTTAACTCTCTGAGACGCCACGGTATGGCAACATTTGTTCAAGTTATGCGTACAGTCGGCGATGCTTTTTTTGGCAGGCACACCGCGTTCACCGATTGTGCCTTCTCTGTCAGAATGGAATAGCCAGAGCAACGGCGAGTTTTCGGAGCTAATCACGGAGGCCACATTCGTGATGCAGTGATTTGCTTCACCGCTCTTGGATAGTAGCACCGCCCATGGCAACCAAGAACGCAGTTACAAGCAGCAGGTGGGATCAATATAAATGGCGTTTGCGGAACTGTACAAGCCAGTGCTGGTAGCGCAGTGAGTAGGGCGTGGGAAACTATTGTCGCGGCCCACAATGTTGTGGATTCGATTACCACACAACGAAGATTTTTTTTTCTATTTTTTTATGGCATGAGTTCATTTTTATTATATTGACGTCGTTTCCGCGACGGAAATGAAGTTAGAGAAGTCTTGGTGAGCCCCGGCATGAAGAATTTGATGTTAAGAAGCTACCTGCACGCCCATTGTTGAACGACGTTTCCTTTTCATCCGATGCGATAGCTGGTGCATGTATGGTGCAGGTATGATGCGAGGACGCTCACTTCTTCGAAGATGGATTCTATTTTTAATCTCAGCGCAATGGTATATACCACACATTTTATGCTGTTCATCTCGGTCTCAGATAGGGATAAGCTGGACAGCTTCGGTTTTGGGTCATGCATGTTCGAAGCCATCCGACGCCCCTTGCGACGTGCTATCGCGACTACGCCGCTGCACTACCCCACCTATTGGGTGTATTTCCGAAATGAAGATGGATAAAGGTCATTGAGAGGAAGTGTAAATACAGTTAATAGTCAGGTGGTATACTGCCTGCCTCATATTCTCTCTCGTTTCGAGCTCTGAACATACAATTTTCAACAATAGTTGGTTCCTCAAAGCCTACTCGAGAGAAAACTTTTTGTTTGACATGACCTGTGGGTGAAGAAAAATTGTGGCGCGCGCATTGCCTGAAAAATCACAAAAGTCAAGTATTCACTACACAACAATGAGCGCAAAATGTGAATACGTACCTTGCGTAGCAGGCTTGAGGTAAACCTTAGTTTTACCTCCTGTGTTCCCCACAGTAAATTCAGCATCCCTTCTTCTGAAAAATGGAAATGCACAAATAACGGAAAACAAATATCTTAAATATAAAATGCATTGCATTACTCTGTACGGATGTATAATTATAGCTTGTCTGTGAACATGTTAGCGCTAAAACTTTAAGTTCAGGCTGAAACATGAGCGCATAAATCAATCAAACGCCCTGCTGCATCAAGGCTAATTCACCTGTACTGAATTGACTATGAACCTTCAAACGCTGCTTGTTTCGCTTAAGTGAACAAAATGAAAAGAGGTCGAATATTGTTTGCTCTACGTGCAATGTTCACATTCATGCCGTACCATGCTTTCAAAAGTTCCCCCCACTGGCGCGTTCCTGCCCAAGGCCCACATGGAAGTATATTCCCACCATAATAATTTTAATTTATCGTTGTATAAGGAAACTTTTGACGTTGCATTATGTTGTTTGGGTGATAAATAGCGTTTTCAAATAATCTTGCATGAGTATACACAATAGATACCTTATGGGCGTTTAAGGGTTAAGGCAGCGGACAGGGTGTTCATGCATGATCAGCACTTTAGAGAGAAAAGCTGCAGTTAAAGGGGTAGCTGCCTGTAAGAATGAATTCGTGGGCATACGAGGTCTGACCACGAGGGCTCTTGAGCGCTGTTCGTCCCTCGAATTATATGCACGTGCGAGTCTGGCACTTTTAAAGAAGTCTTTCAAAGGGAGAAAAGGTGCATGGTCAGGATGATGGGAGCGGTGCGGTTGAATTGGGTCGACTTCGACTCTGCGACATGTGTCACACAAGTAGCAAGACGAAGATTGTTAAATAACGGTGTTGTACTGAGAAACAATGTTGAAAGTGCAGATAACGAAGGGTAGAAGCGTGCCACTTTGCGTCTTTGGAGGAGATGTACATTGCAAGCATATCGCTGAGAGTGGGACTAAAGCGTTCAGTGACGCTATTCGATTGACTGTGGTGTGCCATCAATAAGCGATGAATGGCGTGGCAACCCTCGGTGATGGCGTGAACTGTCTCGGGCAAGAAGAGATGTTCACAATCTCTCAGAAGCTCATGGACCATAGCGCATGAATAATAGACGAAAAAGGACGGAGGCAGCAATCTGTGCTGAAGTTAACGTCTGAGCAGCAATTTCGACGTATTTTGAGAGATAATCGACTAACATTTAATACATTTTGCCACATTTTTGTAAGTTGGCACTCCTTCCTCTTCAATACCACTCGTTAGTCTACATCCATACTATTTTGACGTGCTTAATGCGACTATCCAATCATGTGGCGCAGTATTCAACTTGCAGAGTTTCGTAAATGCTTTAGGAGTTGTCAAAATGGGCTAAGAATAGCTGTACAGCATCACCACAAGGCATATCGTGAGACTAAGTAGCGGGTGCCAGTTGCAAAGAAGAAGAAGGCATCATTATTTATATCAACTAGCATATCATAAACGTTACAGGGCACGCACGCACGGACAAAAGAAGACAATGCAAAACACAGCGCTGTCTTTTATTGTTTGGTACTGGTCCGCATGTGCTGTAAAGGTTCCAAGATGCAATACCAGTTAGCCCACCAAAGCATTCTCGTGAAACAGCAAATTTTTGAAGAGCTGCGTGTAGCGCTGTATATTTGAGGGCTTTTTCAGCAATGTAGGTAGCGCTGACTGCACTAACATACAAAACTACTAAAGAGAATAAAATTTTTCCTGCAAGAGTACTCTAGGATGGCAAATGCTTTACTAAAATTATTTCTCAGATTTGTTTATACCAGAATGTCAGAGAGTGCTTTAGGAATGGTTCGGAATGTGTTTGAGCAATGTATTAGCATAATTACTTAAGAAAAAGTAACGACATCACATTTACTACCATTTGGCAACCTTATACAGTATTTTTTACCGATGCATGTCTCAAGCAATCTTAACTTTCAAACAACTGGACAGCTCACACAATAGTTTGTTGGTTTTTCTTGCAAAAATAATCAGTGCCTTCCATATAAACGTGACTTTGCACTTTGTTACGCGGACGAATGGAAGTTACAAAAATAAATATATTAAAATAAAAGACGCACCCTAAGGTACATATTTTGTGTTATGTTAAGGCGCTGAATAACCGCGTTGACAGCTATAAGAATTCCTTTCGCTGGAAAATTTATGTTTGATACTTTTATAATCAAATGCCGTTATCACGATTGTTTTACCGAGGAAACCATCACAGTGACCGAGTCAACGGGAAGTTTAGACATTCCTTTGTACCTCACCGCTTATTCTGCCTAAGGCTTTGTTGAACGACTATGTGTAATTTTGCCTCTCGGAACTCATTAGTGCTGTGCATATCATGTAATGTACAATTTCACTGCCCATATCATCAGGAATTCGATATTGCTAACTTCTCATCTGTGCTGACATAGGTATGAAACGCTAGGGTGGATAATTTTTTTGTAGTGATTTGGTTGTACTCCATTCAATTATGAGGGCGCCTTTTTTTTTTAACAGGACATAGAAAGAGTGGGTCCCACTTTCATTTGCTCTGGTACGAGGTATCGACAAGACATTCATGCATGAGCAATTTATTTCGCATAGTTTGAATCAAAACAGAATATGCCTTTGGTTTGAAACAATTCTCTGCTTCGCTAACCGGCATCTTTTAAACTAGGGACCGCTTCTGTGAAACCATAAAAATAATCTTTATAGTTCTATGTTAGAGCACTCACTCAAAAAAAAAAAAAAAAGAACAGGAATTGGAGATGTCTTATTACTTACATTTTCATCAATTTCTCCTTGCCTTCTCTGCAAACAATAATTCTGCATTTATAAAAGGGCTACAGAGAAGTTTGCTACCTTCATTGTGAGCACACTATATTCTACTTTGACGTCAGGCGGATAGTTCGTGCCATCGATATCCAGTTTGCCCAACTTCGTGCTAGCTGATTTTAAGGCGGGTAATGATGTGCTGCAGTGGTGCACAGGGGAAAATAACTGCAAAAAAACGAATCGGACACGGCATGCTGGGTTTTGTCTTCTTGCGCTAATTTATGTCTGCAGATCATATTACTTTAGTTTCCATATGAACTAGACCAAGCTGAAACAGTTTTGACCTCATTTTCTTCTCGTTGCTCTTTGTGTGTGTACGCGTAAGTATATGCGTGGTGGTTAATGAACGAGCGCCAAATTCCCCCTCATTATTTCTTTACTACGTCTATTGTAGCTGCAACATCAATTTTGTATCTCGGTGATCGCTACTGTATCTACGGGGTCGCTATCATCCCCTGTCGTTTACTTATATGGTCCGTTTTTATGATGAAGAACTTGCTTACCTTCTGCGTGGATGGTTTACGTCCAACTTCATTGATTTTTTGAAAGACCAGTCTAGTTCCGATAGCATTCATTCCCTCTAGGTAAATATTTCGCTATTATTTAGATCGCCACTGTTTTGATGCTGCTAGGACTACCGAGGCGGTGCCGAGCCGTAAAAATAGTTTGATGTTAACTGAGAAAATGTCGCCACAACATTAGCGTCGGTGATGTGCTGATGGTGCGAAACAACCTGGATGTCTATATACTTTTCTCTGACAATAATTTGCTGTTCCACGCAAGAATGGTAAATTATTGCTGCTGAATGTGCGTCGACCGTGCTGTGAAAAAAAGAACTCGATGAAAACGCCAGTATGAACGCTGTTATAAAATCAACCGCGTTCCTCACAAACACCAGCGAACACGCCCTGTAGGAGTGGATTTCTGAACATAAAGAAATGGTGAGGTGGCGTTCTTTCAGAGATTTTGCATTTTGTATTAGCTGCAGGGAGCAAGTATCGACAAGGTAGGCGAGCCCACGCCAAAGATACGACGAGCAGACGACGCGACGCGGATGAACACGTCTTGAGAGGGCTTTCGCCATTCCTATTGGCTAACAAGCCCTGCAGTTTCCACAGTGCTGCAAGGTACTTATGAGATGTAGTATAGGGCTAAGAAAGGGAAAATAGACAACCATCCGCTTGAAGCATGAAGCAACAAACCACTTGGATAGAGCTGAACAGCCGGGGCTGTATCAATGCGTACTACTTCAAAGAAAAACGCCGCAGAATTGCCGTTAACACACGCATTAAAAAATTTATGCCAAAATTCATACCATTATAAAGATTCATACCAAAACGGTGCGTTTAGTAGTGGTAGAGGGGATAGTTTCTTCAACTCAGATTATATTCTCCGTAGGCTAAAATATTTAATGTTTTAGGAAGCTATTTCCTCATCGACTGGAAATTTTCTTTAGTACTTGGACTTGACGGTTGACCGTAGATGACTTTTCTCAAATTTTGTGCAGAAATTCCTACTAGTTTAACGCAACATTAATGTTTTATTCTTAAACGATACCCAGACACACTTATTTCGAGCAAAATGTAGTCAAGAATACTTACAAGTTTTTTATTGTATGAGGAACAATACTGCAATAGAGACATTATGTTAGGTTCTGCCATACCTTACTACAACAACATTTTATAGTCATATTATAGTAATAAGTATCAAAAGCACATAAAGGCACTTGGAAACTGGTCGGGTTGGCACTCATAATATAAAAGGAATTTAAGTTACTATGTATGGTACGTGTGCGCACATCATCAGTTTGTGGAACATATTGCTGAAAGCTATAAGCCGATAATTTTGGCGCCTTAGATATGACGCGTGCTTATTTCACAAGCCTTCAGACTCATGTTATCCTCACGTGAACACAAAGAAGTTTTCGACAAGAAGGCAGCCAAGTATTGGGTATCCATATCTAGGCATAGTGCAATCGAATAAGTTACTGTAGCGCAGAATTACGGAAACACAAAAACTGGAGGCAGTACCAGACACCACAGATGCCATTATGCACCGATAAAAAAAAGGTAATCGCCCCACTGTACTAGATAAAACATACGGGAAGTGTGAAGCGTTTTCTTTGAGCCTAAGCCGTTTTGAGCGTCTGTATCAATCTAGCAATCTAACTATCTATCATGCCGCCTACTTCTTCGTGATCTCGTGGTCACTGCTTTACTTGGGACAAACTAAAATTGTCTTGTAGCCATACATCTTTTGAGGAACTTGACTGAAAGGTTATGATATAAATAGCTCGACACACCTACCACGTACGTCGTCAAATCAATGCCGTCCGTAACGCGTGGCGCATACTCGAAAAAAGCACATTTTTTACATAAGCCTCAAGCCTTCTTTATACGAATTATATTGTTCTATCTATATCAGTAAAACAAACAAAATCAGAGTTGAACTTGCAGCCACTTTAGGCAGAATGACCTAATTTGGCCCACTAGTTATATATTGCCTTTCGCCCTGCTTTTGTGCTACGTATAATTTTACTCCTTTTTACTTACTTTGAGCGCGGACCTAATAGCGGAAAATTTCTCTAAGCCCTTTGCCATTCGGTCTCGATTTGTCCTCGATTATTACTCCTATTTTTCTTTTGTTTCAGTAAGGATGTACCAACCCGCCAAGAAAGAATTAATAGCAAGAGTAGTGACAGTTGGGCGAGTTGGTACTGATTCATGACTGTTTTTTTGCGCAACATCAACATGGACAAGAAGAGGTAGACACCACGGGCGCAAACTGACAACTGCTTTATTTGAAAACACAAATCGCACTTTTATCTTCAAGAATCACAATCGCCCCCCGCCGGTGGACTTGAAAACCTACGAGATAAATCTAAAGAAAACTTATTCAACCCTACGTCACGAAAAGAAAAAAAAAACACAGACAAAATTGGAGGCTGACCTCACGCATCTGTAGCAGGATTGTTAAACGTGTTTTTCAAGTAGTCGAATTCCTTATCGGAAATTGTGACGGACGCTTGGCTTACACACTTCTCTCCCATATTTTAAATATGAAATGATTCAATTACCTCCCGGTTTATTTTCTGCCTGTGCGTTGACAGAATCTTTGTGTCACCCACCTAAACTACAATGATCCAGCAGATGTGTCCATGATAAACTACGTAATGCGGAGTCGTGCTCCCTCAACCTGGTGTTTATACACCTTCCAGATTGCCCAACATAAGAACTGCCGCAACTGAAAAGAACCGGGTATACCACTCCTGTTTTGCAAGACCGGTAACATTGGCTGTGCTTTGTCTGGCAGCCGTTTTTACTCTGCGTAGTGCCGGACTCGGCAATCTTTCGAATTTTCGGGCACAACCTCGAAAGCTTGTTGGGTGCTGTAAACACCAAGGTTACGCCATATCATAGCTTGCAATGCTCCTATATGTTCACACGTTGTCCTATGGCTTGAAGAATGTAGCCGCGAGATATGACGTGATCTCGGTGTTTACAGCACCCAACAAGCTTTCTAGGTTGTGCCCAAGAGCGAAACATTGCACGGCTACGGCGTTCTTGAAATACACCATCTCCCGCTAAAGGGAACCATGTGTAGATGTGAAGCAGCGGGCGCTAACGCTTACACTGGCGGCGGCGTAGACGCTGGCGCTCATCGCAGCGTTGCGCAGGAGAGAAAACTGGGGAGGCGCAAAGCAGGCAGTGATGGAGCAGTGTTTCCTACTGGAACATGCCAATCGCTGCTAATGGGCAATGAGAGACAGAATACTCCGACTGGGCACAGAGACCCGCACTCCGCTTTTAGTTAACGCGCACGCTGCGAATTTTTATTGTTCAACAACGCACAGGAAAAATCTCCCACCGGCACCACCTTGGAGGTCAAGATCCATTGGCATATATACGGGGTGGCCAGTGAACGGTTGTGCAGCGCGAGCAGTCGGTTTTTTCAACCAAGAAACTCGCTAGCAGACGCTGCCGGCGTCGGCGTCGCGAGGCGAGAGAGGGGGGTGGGAGCGTAGGAGAGCGGAGAGGGGGGGGACGCGCATGCGCAGTGGGAGTGTGGACGCCGCGGGCAGGGATGCCTAGAGGAGAGAGGGGGGAGCGCTAGAGGGGAGAGAGGAGGGGAGGCGCATGCGCAGTGAGGGTGTGGTTGCCGCGGGGAGGGATGCCTAGAGGAGAGAGAGGGCGAGAGGAGGTTTTATATTTTTATTCTTTTGAAAGGGTTTGCGCATGCGCAGTAAGGGTGGTCACGCCGGCACACCACCACCACCACCACCACCACCACCGGATGCGCGTCCCCCCCCCCCTCTTTCTCCCCCCCCTCTCTTGCCTCGCGACGCCGACGCAGGCAGCGTCTGCTAGCGAGTTTCTTGGTTGAAAAAACCGACTGCTCGCGCTGCACAACCGTTCACTGGCCACCCCGTATATATGGCAATGGATCTTGACCTGCAAGGTGGTGCCGGTGGGAGATTTCTCCTGTGCGTTGTTGAACAATAAAAATTCGCAGCGTGCGCGTTAACTGAAAGCGGACTGCGGGTCTCTGTGTCCAGTCGGAGTCTTCTGTCTCTCATTGCCCATTAGCAGCGATTGGCATGTTCCAGTAGGAAACACCGCTCCATCACTGCGTGCTTTGCGCCTCCCCAGTTTTCTGTCCTGCGCAACGCTGCGATGAGCACCAACGTCAACGCCACCGCAAATGTAAGCGCTAGCGCCCGCTGCTTCACATCCACACATGGTTCCCTTTAGCGGGAGATTGTGTAATTTTTGAGTACGACAGCAGTGTCACTGAGCTTGAAATGCACTCTTGGAACCTTGACCGCAGGTGCATATTGTCCAATACATATTAATTCAGATATTGCTTTGATAACTCTTCGCTTGATGTTACCAGCTGCGCCGGAAGTTCATACCCATGTCCAGTTTCAGTTGAATGTTTCACCTCGGCGTCATCGCTCGATGATATATTTATTCTCACTACCTTAATGTGAGTCCGAGCCAGAAGAACATCAAATGTTGTGTGATGTACAATTAGTGCCTCGCCATTCGTCTTGCTGCATTGGTATTCGACACAAACCAGGGACCACGTATTAAGTGTTCGGGAAGTTCCGTCATAGTTACGCACATTTACAGTCTTTCCGGTAAATGTTTCTTCAGGTGGAAGCAGTTTAGAACTTAGGATGCTGAAGGACATGCCCGTGTTTATCAAAACTCCAGTTAGTCTTCTGTTGATGGTAATTTGTGCGTAAAGCTGACCGGCAGCGCACTTTGCCAAATGAATGATTTCTGTTGGGTTTGACGTGTGTTGTAAGACGTGTTGATGTGCCGTGTGGCAAGATGGCATAAGGGTTGGGATGTTCCTTAAGGAATGCAGTAGTCCCACCGTGGCATGTGGCCTTGGCATGATTTCGTGCTGCGAACTACGAGTCATTCCATGAATGATTAACGCGACTAAAGACGACTGCGAAAGGTTGGGATCTGCGAATTGCAATTCTCGGGGCTTTTGGAAATAATAATCGAAAAATTTTCCTTCTCGGTGCTAGTAAATGACGTCCTTGTACAAATATTGAGCATCATTTTGGAGAAATGAATGGATAAAACTATTTTTTCCATTTAAGGCATGGCTCAAATACGCGGCTTGATATTTGTAAATCGTACCACTTTCTTGCGTTTCCAATGACAAAACATGGCACATTTCTTATTCGGTCATGGTCACTGGTACAGTTATTCTGCGAGCACGCATACTCAAAGAACTGAAGCCAGACTGATGGTCTCATTAGTGTATCGTCGAAACAGTCAGGCATGACACCATCTCGTAGTGCATGCATTGAACAGTTGACAATTAACGTCGAGATGGTCAAGAGCTGTTGGTTTTTCTTGCGTTTGATGTTCTTGCGCACGCAAAGTACAATCCATTGTCAGAGGCACTCTTTTACGCTTAGTTGTAGCGTCTTGCCTAATCGGACCATGGATCCACTGTATGAAATCAGCCGTTAGTTGGTCGACCCTCACGGAACTCTTGGAGACCATTTCTTGAAGGGTGATGTAGGTTTTATTATCTCAACACGCTAAGAAGTCTAGTGTTCCGTCCTTTTCTCGGAAGTCGATGGTAACGTCCCCGTCTTCTGGCCAATCGCCCAACAAGAGGACCGCCATCTGCTGTGTAGATGGCGGTCTTCTTCTTGGGCGATTGTAAACAGCTCCCATATTGCCCTAACATATGCGGATGAGCCAAAATGTAATGTTCCTTTTATTGCATCGCGAACCAGACTTCTTCTTTGTCGCCCTCTTTTCTCCTTTTCTGCCAGATGGTATTTCTCTGGTTCGTCTAACTGTTACAATTGATATTAAAGATTTCTATTATTCATCGCCATACAATGAACTGCTAGGTTGCATCCACAAGTGTATTAACAGTTTTGGTATTGTGGCCTGTCAGACTGTGGCAGGCATATTCGCTAAACGTTTTATGGAACTTCTGGATAGGTGCCTAACGTCGAGTTTCCAACGTGGGTGACCTACATTTATGTGCAACGTCAAAGGGTATGCACCGGTCATGCATTGCACCTGTTTTATATGGTTTATTTTAGCTCATCTTGATAGTACGGTTAAGAAACGCTTATAGGGTTTAGATGTTGCTAACCTATTCCGCTATGTTGAGTATTTTCTTGTGTTGTTTCAAGCTCATGGCTTGTCTGTCGACGCCTTTTGCACCAATATTTCAGTCATTTTAGCAGGTGTCTATCAACGCTTGGTTTGAGTCATGATGTTCAAGAAGGAGGGCCCATTAGGTTCCTGAATTTAATGATAACGTTCAGTCCTACCCCCGTTTCTTGGACATATCAACACCGTGCTAGCAACCCAATGCGGTGTATTCGAGCAGTGCGATCAAAAGTGTTAAAGCGCGCTATTGCGAAGACTAGCAACACACACGCACTACGAATGTATTGCTATCACGTTATGTAGGGCAGAATTAGAAAGCGAACTGAACGCCTCACCGCTATATCTTCTGACCGCAGTCGCTGAGTGTCTGCTTAGAGAAACCACACTGAGGTGAGCGACTATGGCTCGCAACCGTTGAAAGGAAAAGGCACGTGTCAAACGAAATTTTGACGTAATTCACTATATTCGCGGCCTGACCCACGACGTGAAAAAAGTGGGAAGCCTATGCCAAGTCAGCCAAGTAGATCTGGTTTTTTTTCTGCCCCAGAGAGGCTGCCTAGGTTGTGTAAGTTTGTAAATCCTGGTTCCCAGGAAGATCGAGCATGATAGACTAAAGCATCGTAACAAGTTCGTTCCTTGAATTTAAGGGTTGGTGTTCCCAAGCCGTGTTCTATGTCATGGACTACAACCGGTCAACAGGCCGGTGTTTACACCAGCGGCTCAAGAAGCACGCTTACAGTGTCTCCTCAACGATGTCGGGCCAACATGTCATTCGCTGCCGAGACGGCAGCTGCGTGCCCGACTTCCAGCTTGTGCTTTGGTTAAGCGTCAACGGAACCAACTGATACGCGAAATTTATGTGGCTTCAGAAATGGCTAGGCTAGGCAGCGTGTGTGTCAACTGGGCTTCGACTGCTTGATCAGGTCAAAACATAATTTTCACCAGCTGGTTTGCACAGGTGATGGTCATGGTGGTGTCATGATGATGATGTATGACATTGTTTTTTGCCACTTTCATCGTTTCTTCTTCCGTTTTTGTTATGAACTGCGCAAGCACATATTGTACGATTGGGACAAGTAAACCTTGTATTAAGTCCGCGCTGCCGTCTTTGTCCCTCTTTAAGTGATCCTCTGTCTTCTTGCCCTGTTTCTTGCAAACCACTTAAAATTGTGGATCCACCTTATGTGATTTCGCTGAAACTGCAGTACAATGACGTACTGGCTGAAACTTTTGCGTGACATTGAATCCCTCAAGAAGAAGTATCAGACAGATTTCTTATCCCGTCATTACTTGTTGCAGGTTTGTTTGGGTAATTATGCAAGGGCACCACAAAATTGCATATGAAATGAAGTAAACAATGATGACAGGATATATTGTTCATTCACACAGGACTAGACCCACGGAGACAATTGCAAATCTCCACACAGACGAAGCTATTAGTACTTACCATTGATCAGCTAACTCACTCATGAGTCGAGTCACTCGGACTCACTCAGACTCAGATTGGTACGTGAGGACAAGCCTGAGTAAGTCAGAGTGATTAAAATCTCGGTAATTTTAGGTCCGTGTGAGTCATGTGAAAAAAAGGTTAGTGTAAGTCGCAGCTCGGTTGAGAAAAATATTGGCAGTCTGACACTAAGTGGGCTTTAAGCCCAAGACATATTTCTTAGGTGAGTCTCAGTGAGCTCCATTCTCTCTACCGACATATATGGTCCTATCTACTGATTTTCAACATTAATATCTGCCTTATAACGGCTCTTGTTTACAATCAAGTCTACTCGTACATATTTCAACGCTCTAGTGTTCATACGCCACCTTAATATATATTTATTCTAAGGTGTCAGTTAAGGGGGAGGGGACGTAGCCTTGGCCCTACACCGCAATCTCTTTCACAGGAACTTCTTGATGAAAATATTTCGTAGGAGTCGCGTTTCTCACAACAATGTGTTTACTGGAGTACAACCACTGATAACTCGTAATTGCAGGTAAGATATAAAATGGTGCCAGGTAGAGAAATGAGTACGTGACATTCTGGAATTAAAAGTCATTGAATCCATGATTAAAAAAGCTAATTATTGAAGGTGTTAGCGTTTGTAAACCGTATGCTGACTCAGGCTCACTCAGACTCAGATCGAGCCTTTAGTTTGCGTATGAGTAAGCCCGGCTGAATAATAGTCCGGTTGAGAAAAAGTTTACTGAGTAAGTCTGAATATGCCCTAAAAGCAGATTATATTTCTTGAGTGAGCCTGAGTGAGCTCCAACTTTTTGTCGACCTATGGTATTTACTGCTGCTTATGTAAGGAAAATTAAATACTTGTAAGAATATGGGGAATCAGTAAAATTATATATCGGCAAACATGTTACGAATACTGTAAATTATAAAAATACTTACAGCCATTTCCTGTAATCATAACAATCAACGGTTCGCTCCGCTCCTTCAGTAGCATCTGCCAGCCATGTCGACTTTAAGCAAAGACATGGGTCGTGGACGTATGAGTCTTCCGACATCATCAGCAATTCGAGGACTTTTGGACTCTTTATAAGCTGTAAAAGAACAAGCAGGCAAAGTTAGTTTTACATGTACCTTATGCACACCGAATGAAGCAAAATTTCTCATGATGCGAAAGGCGCAGATGTCGGCATATGGCAAGACTCTTAAGTCAAAAGCAATGGAAGAAATAAAAGTTTGCATGCCGGGCGACATCCGGCAAAAATATTCAAGAGCCCTTCTCCGACCCAAAAATTGGGCCAAGTGAACTTTGCGATTCTCCTGCATTAGCTACTACTTTTTTTCTTCTTTTTGTGTATTTCCTGCTATCGCATTGCAACATGATCCCTCATATCGTTGTTTTTCCTATATGCCCGGTTTTTGCACTTAATTCGCCACAGGCAGCAACGACGGCCATCCGTTCACATTCAGGCAACAATAAAACGGCAATTGCTAGGTCATCTCAATAAAATACCAGTGTGACATATCAGAAACGGCTACTCGCCGATAATCTCCTGATCGAGAGATCAGTTAAAAAATGGCACCGACTAATACGCATGTGGCCGGAAGAACTCGCAGGGCCGCACCTCTGTGCATTCGCCGCCAACAGGTGTCTCGCGTAGAATGCGGCAGGCACCGGTATCTGTAACTAATAAGATGCTTCGCAAAAAAATGGCCCAGGACATTGAAATACCAAAGTTGCTTACACCTCACGTTGACTACATTCCAGCTTGTTCAAGACAATGCAATGTCCGTGGACCACCTCAGATCTATTTCTATTGTTGCGCAAATGACTCCAGTGATCTGCGTGGCAAGCAGGTGTTCTACCACACAGCCAGGCTTCTGCTTAGAATTACATTGAAAAGAACTTCCTCTGCTTGCAAATGCACTGAAAATAACATTCATGCTTTACAAACGCACGCGTCCTGTATACAGGCGTCACAATACAACATGTAATATCGCAGTAATATTGCGTGGTACAAGCGTGCAATTCCCATCCGGACGTCATCATGGTTCAAAGGTGGTTACCCATTACAAAAGGCACACACGTTACTGCGCGTATTCCCTTAAGACCACGTAGTGGGTGCATTGCAAGTTCGAAATCATTTGCCGCGCATATTTGCTCGTGGTTTAAAGCATGGTACCCATTAAATTATATGCACTAAGTGATTGAACTACGCACTAGGGACAGGATATCGCTATCGCGTTCAGCTCTTAAAGGCGAAGCTTAAGGGTCTCCCAATTTTTTCTTTGCATTTATTGGGTCAACGCTGCCCATGTCGGTTTTTCTTAACGCTCTCACATTTAAATTACCAATGTTTCTTCTCGCCGTTCCTCAGTAGATATAAACTGTCAAGCAACTGTGGCGCATACCCGCATACCGCGGCCCGCGGTATGAGCCACCCAGGGTCCGAAGGAAAGGATTTGACGTCGTGCGCGACGGAATTCTCACATTATTGATGTCGTGTCCAGACAGTCATAATCGTCACACCTTCTCACCCTCTCGTACTAACTTTGGTATACGCCATGTAAAAGGAGGTGATCACGAGAGCAACCAGACGTAGGCGGCTAAATAGATAGATAGATAGATAGATAGATAGATAGATAGATAGATAGATAGATAGATAGATAGATAGATAGATAGATAGATAGATAGATAGATAGATAGATAGATAGATAGATAGATAGATAGATAGATAGATAGATACGTAGCGAGAAACGCTGAAAGTGTCTGCCGTACGTAAAAGAAATGCTTTGCATTTGAACTGTGGGCAAGGATATGGTGAAAAAGAGGAGCAACGCAAGCACGAGCACTATCTAACAACTGGTTTATTTCTTTCGAAGACGTTCACATGACAACCCTCTTATCTGTGCAATCGGGTCAATATACCTCATCAATAGCGTACATTGCACGGCACGTGATAATATCTTCATGTTTTAATGCGCTGTCAGGTATGACACGGACCGAAAAACCGCCAGGCCTGCGCGGAACTCGCAGCACAGCCGCAGCAGCTGGGAGAGCGGCCTTTCTAGGGCCTTTTTTAAACATTCTTGGGGCAACTACAACAACGGCACTTGCATGGTTCCCACTACTCCATAAATCACCATAATTTTTTGTGTAGTGGGGAAGCGTCT
>JALIZH010017377.1:0-56418 GCA_030522465.1 Rhipicephalus appendiculatus | reverse complement strand
AGCAAGCAGAACCTGTTCCAGCAACGTATCTGTGAAGGCCGAGTGGAGCTATGGGTCCCATGAGAAATTTGTATAACAAAATACTATAATGAGCATCCCTATATGCCCGTTTTATTCGCATTCTTGACAATTCATGAATGCCTAGCTAACCACTATAGTACAACATGATCTTCCCCTGTGAGCTTATGAGCGTGCACTTGCATCTAAGAGTTTTCAGGCAAGTGTAAAGCAATAAAACAAAACAATTTGGGCTCTTCACTGTGCGTGGAAGTACGCGTGCGTGCATGTTTCACGCATATCCAGCTGCGTGATTCAGCGTAAGAATCAATCACTCTACGTTTTGTTTCCACAGTTTGATCACCAACGTAACCACAAAGCTTTGCTACTCAGCACGTTCCGCAATATAGTAGCAATATTAATTATTAAAAGCGTCTCATTAAGGTCGTAAATGAAGCACAGCGTACAAAGCTCCATCATTTGTTCTCTTAAGCGACCAATCACGCTTTTTATTGCGCTAGGAATTTCACTAATGCGGCTGCAAATGGGGAAATGGGTACGCAGCGTGCTCAGGACTAATTCCCTAAGGGATAGCGAAGTGCGCGTTCCTCCGCAAAGATGGATGAGATGGTTCCTCCAAGGTACCAAGCGGAGAGGAGAAAATGAAGTGGGGTGGACCTTGTGCTGCATGCACAAATAACATCCTGACAAAAAAAAAGAAAGAAAGGAAAGAAACTAAAGATGAGACTAAGCGCTTTGGCAAACAGGATGGGAGCGAATAAAACGGGAGAATTAGAAGGAAAAGTGGCTCGTCTAATCCTAACTTAGAATCTGAATCCTTCTTCAGTTTGTTAGTCACTGAATACTTCATCTGGCCTTCACTGGCGAAACAAGCGCCTTCTAACCAGAGAAAGTGCTCCCGATTGTTTCTGGAGACGAATGGGCTATAATGACTTTGTGCAGGGCGTAAGTGAAATGAATGCAGTGTAAGTCAAAACTGCAAATATTCGTAGTATAAATAACTGCGAAAACTGGCAAAATAAGGGAGAGCGGTATACTTTTTTTTATCACATAACGGATTGCGACAACTTATCCTTCTCATGCAGTTCTTGATTGTCTAGCACGGCTATAATATTCGAACGCCTTAAATGGACGTGTTGACGCTCCCTTCGCAAGACTTCGCGAGCTTTTGCGAGACTTTCGCTTATCGCGCCTCACAGGGTTGCCGTTGGTGGCTACTTTGCGCCAAATTGGCTACTTTTGGACCCCGTTGGCGACGAAAATTTCCAGTTGGCGCCATGGCTCTTTTTTAAACTTGTGGTTTTACTTATTCAAAATGGTTTTATTTATTCATGAATAGTAAAGACTATGTTGATAATACCGCTTCCGTTCTATTTGGCTAGAAATTCGGCGATAATATCAAATGACATGGCTACTTTGGCTACTTTTGGCGTGAGTTCTGGCGCCTTTTCATGTCCACCCAACGGCAACCCTGACGTCTAATAACTCACTCAACCTTCTCCGTAGGAGAGATCAGGTCACGTCGCTACATGACGTGGCCAACTCACATCGTCGATAGGTCAAAGGTGCACTGATCCCTGAGGCAATGCAACACCACGCGTGAGGTGCAGCAAGCTACATTGATGAAGGCAGGATCATTGCAATCGATTGGGAACGATAAAGACGAAAGATTTTATTGAGGATAAACAAAATATTTGTGGCGAAGCTAAGACGAGGAAGAAAAAACGAGAGAAGACAGGAATTTAGGCGCTCTATCCTGTCTTCTCTTTTTTTCTTCCTTGTCTTACCTGCGCCACAATTTTTTTTTCTTAAGCTATGCACCAACTCGCCCAACGTCACACTCTGCTAAAATTTCATTGCGGGTCTGTCTCAGTGCGGCCCGTTAAGTTTCACAAGAAGTCTGGTAGCCGAATGCATAACTTAACCAATTACCCAAAATTCAGTTGGCATTCACCTTCAAATTTCAGAGAGTGTAAAGTGCTACCAATTTACGTGTGCACTCTTCAGCGTTAAAGGGTGACTGCAACAATTATGAGACCTGTGTGCCATTCGCGCTGCAACGCAGGTCCACTTTCCTTTGATGCATCGCATGCTTTATTTGAATACGGCGCGAAATCCGAGAAGCATAAGTCAAAGGTCAGAAGAACAACACGTATATTCTGCCGTCTAGTTCTGCCCCCTCTATGGCGGTGTGTTCGCATAATGGCCCAGGTAGTAACCCCCAGTGATTTGGTGATACCGCCTTGAGCCATGCCTGCGAGGTGTACATGCATATGAATATTTCGTGATGTATTGCATCGCTCAGCATCGTCAGATTGTTTTATTCCCAATGAACAGAACAATACGAAATATTTATAGCACCGCGAGACGCATCAGCAAAAAAAAAAAAAAGTACAGCTTTCCGAGTCATTCTGACTGCGACATGCCCGAAACACGGCCTCGGCAGCACGCAAGGAGATAAATAAATTTCACTATTAAATAACAAAGAATGAACAGCAGGAAGAACAGCTGTAAATGAACGCGGCTCCAGCGGCGCAATTGCGGCGATGTGGCGGAGTCCGGGGCCAAACCCCGCAGTCCCGGGAATGGTTCGTTATCAATTTCGGTAATGACTATTCTGCGGGCGACAGCGAAAGATGCGCCGCAACGGCGCCCTTACGTAAGAAGCTCCGCTGACACCGCTTTCCGTTCGCAAAATCTCTTCCCTACAAAAACGTGGCGCTCCATTCATCTCCAACTCCACCACTTTTTTTTTTTTTTTCCCGCATCTCCGTTCGCGTCCCGTTGTTGCACGCAACCCCTCGAACTTCCCGGACCTCGAACACGTCGCCCTAACGACGCGGCACGGAGTTTGTTTTCGCGGGTCGCCGGAACTGATCATATCGACGACTGATGTCGTGGAGGAAAGCAGAGCGAGACGCGGTGGAGGGAAAGGGGGAAATGGTGCAACCTTGAGAGGAATGATCATTTCGCCACACGTGCCGACTATACGTTTTGTGGGGCTGATTATATGATCGTCGAGAGTGCACCATTTGTTGCATACTTAAAGCTGGCGGGGCACCATTAAGCAGGCACCATTGCTCTGTCGCCTGTGGCCGTTTTTGTGCCGAAAGATGAATAACATTTTATTTGACTTGTTTCATCTTGTTTTTGCAGTCGTCTGTGGATGATCATTTGTCGAACTGTGTGGTTGGTTTTTATGGATGTCCGCCTGCGTACGGTGCCGTTCATTCGCAATATTGTCTTTTTGTGTTGCCTGGGAGGATATATATAATTTATAAAAAGTGTTGCGAAGCAAGCTTTGCCTTTTTCTTTTTTTTTCCAAACGAATACTTTTTAACTGAGCGCCGCTTTGGTTAAGCTTGGGATTGCATCTTAAAGGGACTAATCCATTCAGATTGATAAAGTGCTCTCTGAGAACTCTAATGTCGTTAACCTCACCGTCATAAGTTTATTAATACAAAAGAAAATCAAGGCGAAAGTACCATTTTTAGATTTCACGCCAAAATCTCCGCACGTTATGTCACGGATTTCAATATGTATTTGTCGTATTTTGGCGACATTGGCTACAACGAAATTCTCTGAAACTTGGTATGTTAAGACTATGGCCTGCTTAAACGTCAATATACTTCATTTTTACCTGTTTAGGAGCTACTTACGTCCTGGTACACGCCGTCAAAATTTATGACGTCATGGCGTTTGGTGCGGGCATCTCAAGGTGGCGTCACTAGCCGATGTGATGTCTTCTTTTTGTGTGTTTTCTCACTCACCAATCGTCTTGTCGCGGTAATCGTGGTAATCTTGGAATTGTGGAAGAGTAACTTACCTATAATAGAAAAAATCTTTTTTTTTTAGTTTCTCTTTAAAAGGAAGGTCTCATATCCATAACACAAGGGGTATGATATGTGATGGATGGTGAAACTTTATTAGCAGTCCTGAGAGATGCGACCAGCGCGTAGTGGGCTTCTCCTGTAGTGAACCTTTTCTGAGAACTCATCCCATCAGTTTCTAAAAGGTTTGTTGCAGATAAGCAAAGAAGATGAAGTCGGGTCACTATAACATGTGCAATAATACATCATTGGCGCCCCCCTTTATAAACAACTATAAAAGTTTTCAGAAGTATAAAGTTTACAACTTTAGCTCTGCAATGAAAAAAAAAAAGTACCAGCCCTATGTAGCAAACTGCACCTCAAGATATGTCTAATGTGGACAGAATTAATGTCTCATGTATCACGAATATGGACAGAATTGATGTGTTACGTATCATGAACTCCGAAAAATGCCGAAAATTTGCGAAGGTCGCTTTCGCAGTCCGCGCGTAAATACCACAAGGAATCGAAGTATAGCTGTAATTCACGAAGAGGGTTACATATTTGTAAGCTTTGTGCTTTCCAGTGTTTCATGTTTTTAAAATGACGACATCTTTTGAATCAGGGGTTTTGAATCGCGGCACTCTGCATTTCTACGCGAAGTAATTTCGGTGTAGAGTAGCACTACTGTAGAAAGTAATGGCTGCGCGCAATCAGCGTTGCGATCCGACACAGACGCCGCTTAGCGTTTGAGGTAAAAGTAAAAGGCAGGACTTTCTCACGCGAGAACAAAAACTCCAAGTGACAACGTATAAAGTGAAATAAATACGAATATCTCACTGTTGTTTGCCGCGTCCTGCCTCAAAGAGCTACATTTAGAAAATGACGCAGTTGTTTTCATATCTTACGCAGAAAATACGGACACAATTGTGGAACTACGTTCACTGCCGGCGAGATACGCGCGATTTGGCTCTCTAGCCTTCGTCTCGCACCCACTTTGTCAATAACGCAAGAAAGTCCCTGAATTCAATGGAGATTCTAGGCTGCGACGCTTCCTTAAAGATTCCGATAGTCTCTGTACTCAACACATTAACAAGACAGCGACAAACATGAAAGAAGTTGAACAAACAAACTCTGGAGAAACGATTCCGAGTTATGTTGGTACCGCGCTGAAGCAGAAAGTCACCCTGAATGTTTTAACCAGGACTGCTAGCTCTGTGCTCTTCCACACTGGTGAGGCTTCGGTGTTCGCTCACGCTGACGTCCCTTCGGAAAGCTGCTAACGAAACGCTAGCCTGTTCCACGCGCAGCTTCCTTCGTAGAGTCTAGCTGAAACAGGGCTCGCCGCTCGTGAAATATGAAGCACGGACGCGTTAATACACGCTCTCTTCGTGCTGATTAGCCGTGCCGCCACCCTCACAGCACCTGCGCTATAGGTTGTGGCGTAGAAGCAGATATTGCCGTTAACGAGCCTACCCTTTTACACGTGAACCTTGAGCGGGAGGTTCCTCACCTTCCTTCTATAGGCTGCTGGCGCTCAGCTCCGGTGGCGCTGAAGTGTTTATGAGAGGAAGTTATTAAGCGTTACTATTCATGCGTAGGCAGTAAGCGCTTTCATCGCAGTATATCTTCACGTACCCGAGCGGCGTTTCTATATCAAATAGCTCGGCATGGAAGATTGTTAGCTTGTGTGGCCAGAGCGAGCGATTTCTAGCTGACTTGGACAATTCATTGTAAATTCCAGGCGGCGTGCGGCGCTATGAATGTGTGGCTCCCATGTTTTCAGAATCGTTGACTAAGCAGTGTTTCCTGACCATGCAGAAAATGAGTTGCAGGGTCGCTTTAAAGCTGTGCCAATCATTTTTCGTGCTCTAAATAAGCTAGAAGCTGAATAAATCAATACGTCCCGTAGCTAGAATTTTCACTGAGGCTCGCGGTCGAAGAAATTTCGGAGTGAACATTATCCTATACATGCAATCTGTAAGCGCAAGATTTGCAGATTACGGATTGCCGTTGATGGTTAGAAAACTATAGGAGACAAAAGTGAGCATTAAGAACGCGCAAAGAGGGACAAAGTTAATTACAATCGCACGAAGTGAACGGATAATGATGCTATGAAAGTCACTGTGAAATTTACTAAGGGTGTTATGTTAAATTAACATAACGGAATAACGAATAAATTAAGAAAAATGATAGCTGGTAATCGTTTTCATTCCCTCGGGTCGGGCCTTAGACATTGGAGCTACTAAAGTAAACATCCAAGCAGAAGCAGCCATTGCTGATGGAGAGATAACATTTATTCGGAAAAAAAGGACACTCTACTTGCAACTGGAGCTGGCTTTTTATTGTAGCCTCCACCCTCTTTCCCTTATCCCCATCTCCGTTCAGCCAGAATCCGCAACCATTCCCCTGGCGTGCTCGTTAGAGACTCAATCTTAATTACCTCGAACTAATTACGCCTTCCCGACGGTAGCGACAGCCGGATGATTTTCTTTTCTGATCCTGTGACCCTGGTTCTCCTGCACATGGTGCCACGTCCGGATCTGGCAAGCAAGATTGCGACATGTCTTTCCAGCGCATTTTCATTACCTTTGTCGCACCGTCTTTCTCATTCGCAGTTTCAAATGCGAATGCATTTCATAGTCGGGCTATGTCAGGCATCCGGCGTTGGCGTTGTGCGGCGTTGTCCGCGGAGGAGGAGGAGGAGGATAGGTTGAGGAGGTGTGCGCGCCGGCAGGTGTTAGATGTGAAGCATCTTATGGCGAAGCTTAATCCGGTGGTGGTGGTGTGCGGCGTGACCACCCTTACTGCGCATGCGCAAACCCTTTCAAAAAAAATAAAATAAAAATAAAAAACCTCCTCTCTCCTTCTCTCTCCTCTAGGCATCCCTCCCCGCGGCAACCACACCCTCACTGCGCATGCGCCTCCCATCCTCTCTCCCCTGCGACGCTCCCCCCCTCTCTCCTCTAGGCATCCCTGCCCGCGCCGACCACACTCCCACTGCGCATGCGCGTCCCACCTCTCTCTCCTCTCCTACGCTCCCCCCCTCTCTTCTCTAGGCATCTTTGCCCGCAGCGTCCACACTCCCATTGCGCATGCGCGCCCCCCCTCTCTCTCTCTCTCCTCTCCTACGCTCCCCCCCTCTCCCTCTCTCGCCTCGCGACGCCGACACAGGCAGCGTCTGCTAGCGAGTTTCTTGGTTGAAAAAACCGACTGCTCGCGCTGCACAACCGTTCACTGGCCACCCCGTATATATGGCAATGGATCTTGACCTCCAAGGTGGTGCCGGTGGGAGATTTCTCCTGTGCGTTGTTGAACAATAAAAATTCGCAGCGTGCGCGTTAACTAAAAGCGGACTGCGAGTCTTTGTGTCCAGTCGGAGTATTCGGTCTCTCATTGCACATTAGCAGCGATTGGCATGTTCCAGTAGGAAACACCGCTCCATCGCTGCGTGCTTTACGCATCCCCAGTTTTAAATGCGAATGCATTTCTTAGTCGGGCTATGTCAGGCATCCGGCGTTGGCGTTGTCCGCGGTGGCCTCGGCAGGTGTTATAGTGAGTGGAGAGGAGGAGCGCGCTCTGGTGCGTGAGGGCGCTCGCATCGCGGGAGCTCGGCGGAGCTATATATGAAAAAAAAAATTTTTAATAAAAAAAGAAAAAAAAGAAATAAAAGAACAAAAGAAAGTTAAGAAAAAATTTTAAAAAAATAAAAAAAGAAGAAGAAAAAACAGAAAAAAAGCAAAAAAAAAAGCCGCTGCGCCGTGCTCCCGACCAGGCTGCAGAAATTAGGCGCCTTTTCCTTCTTCGAACCACAACCACCATATATAATTGGAGTGAAGCGCGCGCGAATTGCATTCGCATTTCCTCACGATTCCCTTCGGGGAGGTGGGGGGCATTTTGTTTTTCTTTTCTTTTTCTTTTCGCAATTCGCCTATTTCCCATTCTTTGATGCTTAACTTTTCTTGTCTCTTTACTGCAGACCACGTCTCCTTCGTCTTCTCATAGAATGCCCCAACTTCTTATGTAGAGCCTAACTCAATCCTTGTATTTAAGAGCAACATTTGACTGATTTATATTCAAAGTCCAGCTTAGCTTTTGAGTGAAACCCCTTGAGGTTGAGCCTGAAGCATGCAGATGTAGTTTTTTTTTTTTTTTCATGTAATACATTCACGAAGAAATGTGCCAGCTACACATTTATTTTTCAGCAATCCTGTCAGGAGCCATCCTTTACTGCTTATCGTTGCATCAGCTGTTAAGATTTACTTTAAGCCCAGAAACCTAAAAAAATTATAGTTGGTTGATATTCGTCTTTCATAGGCATCGTTCTCGACACGAATGTGAAACTTGTATACGCAGAAGTAGTTGCACTTTTGTTCGTTGTTAAGAAAAGCAATTTACACGGTGCCCATTACTGTTGGACTGGCTTGGCACAGCCACATTGGCGTTATGTGCCACATACCCCACATCCCGACCACTAACGTTCAACTGCCTGTTGCAGCTGAAGCAATAGACGTGACGGCAGGACATAGTTGTTACTCAGGGGAAGCTCCGTAAAAAATATTTTGCAAGGGCGGTCACCGCACCCATTCCCTCCAGCACAAAAGATAGATAGCGCGCCCTCTTACATCCTTGTTTTCTTGCTATATTTTAACCAGACGATCATACGCGAAAATTCAGACGCGTGTACTGATTATACACGACGCACGCACGCACGCACGCACAAACACACACACACACACACACACACACACACACACACACACACACAAACACACACACACACACACACACACACACAAACACACACACACACACACACACACACACACACACAAGGTCATTCCCCTTCTGTTTCTCCAAAAACGAACATGCAGACTCATTGCTTCTACACTGTCAATCTACCAAATGATCCGCGCGTATACTCGAACGGTTTCGGCTCACCCGAACGAAAGCATTCAGAGGACTCAGCTACTACTTGTGCGCCTGTGTGGCATTTAGGTCTTGCTTACTCTCTCTTCAGTTTTTCTCGCTCTTTGTTTTCGATTCTTTGACAAGGGAATGTTTACAAAGGCGTCCCGCTAAATAGTTTTCGCCGTGGTATGCTGTCGCGTTTACTGTGACACGTTTCCTCTGCCTGAATTCGCCATCACTGAAGAGGTGTCCCCCTATTCCTTTCATTACGCCACCATCTTTCTTTTTTCCTCGCATCGCAATGTCCAGCGGTGAAAAGTAATAGTTAAGGACACATTTCGCGATTGACGCGACATTGGGTCAGCACTCATCGTTATAGGCTTTACTCTCGCCCACCCCAGACTCCAACCCCCCTTCCCCAGCGCTCTCCTCCCATCAGCTCTGCATCTGTAATATATTCTCTTTCCCTCCCCCCCCTTATGTACTCGGTAGTGGGGCTTGCCCAATTGCTACGGCCCATACCCACCCGAGTTTCTGCGCACAGTTTTCACAGGAACAATGGCTTAAACAGCTCCGGTGTATGGACAGGCGCCCTCTCGCATTACAAAACTTACTTGGACCATGGCCTGAAAGCATCCTCAACAAAAGGCGAACATCTTAAGACTTCTTAGTAGATACGAGACTAGATAAGCGTTTGTGATGATCAGCCATGTGTAACTATACATGAAGTGAGTGATGTATCAGGCCGCACATTGTGGCACAACACGGCGTGCGAACGATCTACTGAAGAGTGACCTCCTGCAAGTGAACTGACCACTGCCATGTTTGACATATATTTTCTTTTTACTCATTCATAACCACTTTTTTTCGCTGAAGAACTAAAGGAAATGGAGCAGTCGAGGTGACATAAACGCCAATCTCTTTCTACAGCTGGCCAGTTGGAACAGTTAGCTGCAGCTGAAAACACAATATAGGGTTCATGTGGCCTTTCATCCATACTTTCCACTATTTGGTCGTACACGTCTCGCGCAGGCTTTCTTCTGGGATAGAAGAGGCGGAGAAGGGGTCCGAAAAAAAAAAGCTGCACATATAAAATACAAAAGACGTATACGCGTACATCGCGATGACGTCTTATAAGCTCACTGTCACCACTGGTGGTGGTTCCTTTTTTTTTTTTTTTTTTTTTTTTTTTTTTTTTTTTTTTTTTTTTTTTTTGATCAATTGGTTCATACGAACGTCCGCATGCCGCCTCAACTTGCTTTCCACATTATACGTGAGTGGTATCTTTGGTTTAGTGGTACTTAAGCGTCCTATTTTACCAGTCAGGTGAGCCTCTGTGTCTTTCACCGCCCCAGCCCGATCTCCATTTTTCTTCCCATCATTACTTGCACGTTATAGCCCCTTCTTGTACCCACCCTCTGTCTCCTTAACACACGTCACCCTACCCAGATCTATAACCTTATTCCGAATTTCGGTTCGACAACGCTGTCTCTCAACCCTTCCGAAATACACAGATGATACGATGAAATCAGTCACTTGAAAATGCCGTGCCAAGACCGTGCATACGAGGGACTTGGAAGTGAAACACCGATCAGTTAGGGTGTTTAATTTTTTTCTTTTTCAAGATGCTAAAGCGCCAACAAGATGGGAGCGAACCTGTACAGTGCTTTGTCCTCGTCAAAGCGAATGCGAGCGCTGCACGTCAAAAGAGTCATGTTTAAAGAGAGAAAGAAAAGAAGAAGAAAATGATGTGCGACGGCTCCGGCTAGCCGGCACCACCAGTAGATCGATCTCTCGTCGACTCCGCAGAGCCGCGACACCTTACGGCTTTTGCCTGCAGCATTATGTTTTTCATGTCACTAGTCCTGGAAACGTTCGTGGAGGAGATAAAATAACTCGCGAGAATTGCGCCGTTGCAGTGGCGTAGCCAAGGGGGTTCAAACCCCTCCGAAATTTTGGGGGGGTTCAAATTTTGGGGGGGTTCAAACCCCCCCCCCCCCCGAAATTTTTCAGTTTTGCTTGCGTATATATGCACGCACACATACAAACGCACGCACGAACATACATAAAGTATGGTTGAACCCCCCCCCCCCCCCCCCCCGAAAAAAAATTTCTGGCTACGCTACTGCGCCGTTGTAACAGCGAGCTAAGGTTGCTTTAAAGCCACGCCTCCGAATCTACTGCGACAGTTGTGACATCTTGCTGCGTGTCTTTACTCTTTCTTTTTTAGCTCTTTACGCCTGTTTCTCTTCGATCACTGCCAACGGACTGCTCGAAGCTTCGACGAAGAACGTTCAGCTGATGTCACTTAGAGGCCCTCCATTCACTTTGGCAGTCGCGTAGCTTCTCTTTAAAGACAGAAGTTTTCGCTGCTTTTTCTTGTTAACAACGTGAGCGTCAGTTCGTCAATTTCTTTATCACAACACCTACATTGTCTTGTTTGTCCATTTGTGGAGGCTCATATACGTGACTAAACTTCCCATTAAAATACCTTTTCTGGAATGGCTTTGTACGTCATTGCAAAACGAGGTGATCTCGCTGATTTGCAGCGTACTATTGGTCAAAAGTGGCATCTTTTATGTTAACGCTGATCCAAACTAAAGGCTGGAGCGAACCGATCGCAATACACTGTAGATTGGAATTTAACTTTACCCAGACAGCGTGTCCAAAGCATCGATAGGGTAATACATCTTTGTGAAAGGCATCCTTATCATCTTTAGTGCGCTAGCTTTAAAAGTAGTAGAGCTCCCTACCTCCCCCCTCCCCCCCCCCCCCCCAATGGCTGCACCAGTGATGATGAGGGAAAATGGCTGTCTATAGATGAACCGGCGAACAGGAATAAACGGGGGGGGAGGGGGGGTTCTCCGATACGCTCCCGCAAATATGACGCCATCACGAAAGAAAGAAACAAACAAACAGAGAAACAAACACACAAAGAAAGGAAGATAGAAACAAAGATAGAAAGAAAGAAACAAACAAACAAACAAAAACAAAGAAAGAAACAAACAAACAAAAACAAAGAAACAAACAAAAAAAGAAAGAAAGAAAGAAAGATAGAAAGAAAGAAAGAAAGAAAGAAAGAAAGAAAGAAACAAACAAACAAACAAAAACAAAGAAAGAAACAAACAAACAAAAAAAGAAAGAAAGAAAGAAACTAAGAAAGAAAGAAAGAAACAAACGAACAAAAAAGAAAGAAAGAAAGAAACTAAGAAAGAAAGAAAGAAAGAAAGAAAGAAACAAACAAACAAACAAAAACAAAGAAACAAACAAACAAAAAAAAGAAAGAAAGAGAGAAAGAAAGAAAGAAACAAACAAACAAACAAAAACAAAGAAAGAAAGAAACAAACAAACAAAAAGAAAGAAAGAAACTAAGAAAGAAAGAAAGAAACAAACAAACAAACAAAAACAAAGAAACAAACGAACAAACAAAAAAGAAAGAAAGAAAGAAACTAAGAAAGAAAGAAAGAAACAAACGAACAAAAAAAGAAAGAAAGAAAGAAACTAAGAAAGAAAGAAAGAAAGAAACAAACAAACAAACAAAAACAAAGAAAGAAACAAACAAACAAAAAAAGAAAGAAAGAAAGAAACTAAGAAAGAAAGAAAGAAACAAACGAACAAAAAAGAAAGAAAGAAAGAAACTAAGAAAGAAAGAAAGAAAGAAAGAAAGAAACAAACAAACAAACAAAAACAAAGAAACAAACAAACAAAAAAAAGAAAGAAAGAGAGAAAGAAAGAAAGAAACAAACAAACAAACAAAAACAAAGAAAGAAAGAAACAAACAAACAAAAAGAAAGAAAGAAACTAAGAAAGAAAGAAAGAAACAAACAAACAAACAAAAACAAAGAAACAAACGAACAAACAAAAAAGAAAGAAACAAACAAACAAACAAAGAAAGAAACAAACAAACAAAAAAAGAAAGAAAGAAAGAAACTAAGAAAAAAATGAAAGAGAGAAAGAAAGAAAGAGAAAGAGAGAAAGAAAGAAATAAACAAACAAACAAAAACAAAGAAAGAAAGAAACAAACAAACAAACAAACAAAGAAGAAAGAAAGAAAGAAACTAAGAAAGAAAGAAAGAAACAAACAAACAAACAAAAAAAAGAAACAAACAAACAAAAAAAGAAAGAAAGAAAGAAACTAAGAAAAAAAGAAAGAAAGAAAGAGAAAGAGAGAAGGAAAGAAACAAACAAAAACAAAGAAAGAAAGAAACAAACAAACAAACAAAAAAAGAAAGAAAGAAACTAAGAAAGAAACAAAACAAACAAACAAAAACAAAGAAAGAAAGAAAGAAACAAACAAACAAACAAAAAAAGAAAGAAAGAAACTAAGAAAGAAAGAAACAAACAAACAAACAAACAAAAAAACTAAGAAAGAAAGAAACAAACAAACAAAGAAACAAACAAACAAAAAAAGAAAGAAAGAGAGAAAGAAAGAAAGAAACAAACAAACAAACAAAACCAAAGAAAGAAAGAAACAAACAAACAAAAAAGAAAGAAAGAAACTAAGAAAGAAAGAAAGAAACAAACAAACAAAAACAAAGAAACAAACGAACAAACAAAAAAAGAAAGAAAGAAACAAACAAACAAAGAAAGAAACAAACAAACAAAAAAAGAAAGAAAGAAAGAAACTAAGAAAAAATGAAAGAGAGAAAGAAAGAAAGAGAAAGAGAGAAAGAAAGAAATAAACAAACAAACAAAAACAAAGAAAGAAAGAAAGAAACAAACAAACAAAGAAGAAAGAAAGAAAGAAACTAAGAAAGAAAGAAAGAAACAAACAAACAAACAAACAAAGAAACAAACAAACAAAAAAAGAAAGAAAGAAAGAAACTAAGAAAAAAAAGAAAGAAAGAAAGAGAAAGAGAGAAGGAAAGAAAGAAACAAACAAAAACAAAGAAAGAAAGAAACAAACAAACAAACAAAAAAAGAAAGAAAGAAACTAAGAAAGAAACAAAACAAACAAACAAAAACAAAGAAAGAAAGAAAGAAACAAACAAACAAACAAAAAAAGAAAGAAAGAAACTAAGAAAGAAAGAAAAAACAAACAAACAAACAAAAAAAACTAAGAAAGAAAGAAACAAACAAACAAAGAAACAAACAAACAAGAAAGAAAGAAAGAAAGAAACTAAGAAAAAAGAAAGAAATAAAGAAACAAAGAGAGAAAGAAAGAGAGAAAGAAAGAAAGAAGGAAAGAAAGAAAGAAAGAAAGAAAGAAAGAAGGAAAGAAACAAAGAGAGAAAGAAAGAGAGAAAGAAAGAAAGAATGAAAGAAAGAAAGAGAGAAAGAAACAAAGAAAGAAACAAACAAACAAAAAAACAAAGAAAGAAACAAACAAACAAAAAAGAATGAAAGAAAGAAGCTAAGAAAGAAGGAAAGAAAGAAACTAAGAAAGAGAGAAAGAAAGAAAGAAAGAAGGAAAGAAAGAGACAAAGAAAGAAACAAACAAACAAAAAAACAAAGAAAGAAACAAACAAACAAAAAAAGAATGAAAGAAACTAAGAAAGAAGGAAAGAAAGAAACTAAGAAAGAGAGAAAGAAAGAAAGAAAGAGAGAAAGAAAGAAAGAAGGAAAGAAAGAAAGAGAGAAAGAAACAAAGAAAGAAACAAACAAAAAACAAAGAAAGAAACAAACAAACAAAAAAGAATGAAAGAAAGAAACTAAGAAAGAAGGAAAGAAAGAAACTAAGAAAGAAAGAAAGAAAGAAAGAAAGAAAGAAGGAAAGAAAGAAAGAAAGAAAGAAAGAAAGAAAGAAAGAAAGAAAGAAAGAAAGAAAGAAAGAAAGAAAGAAAGAAAGAAAGAAAGAAAGAAAGAAAGAAAGAAAGGGCGTAGCGGACCATCCATGGGTGTACAACGAAAAAAAAAAGCTCGACTGAGTGGGCGTACCTCCATCCATTCCTAACCCAGAACCTGCGTAGTAAAACACCAGATATAATGTAATAGAGATTTTTAATGTAACGAAAATATCTGGGTACAGCGAGCGTTCAGGATTTTCTGCACTGTAGAAAGGCACTTGCAGAGCATAATGAAGGAGGCGCACTTGCTCCCAAGTGGCCTCATTCCAGGAAAAGCACGCGTGCGTAAAATGCAAAGACTAACATGCTCCTTAAGGTCAACTTTTTGGGAGCAGTTCTCAATGAAGTACTTCAGCTGTGACGGGACCCAATGTGGAAGACTGGTATTGAAAAACAAGGAACGCGGACACGAACAATGTTAATTTGATATGCAGATGCACGTTCACGCTTTGTGAGCGCTGTGACGGCATAATTAATAGCGCCCTCGTGCGAAGCAAGCGGTGTAGAGTGTGACGCGAGTAATCGTTCTCCCCCTGACAGGCGATGCGGCGACGCGTATCCCACGTAACGCAGGCTCTCAGATTGTGTGCACGCCTGTGTGCGTGTGTTTTAAATTGCGGATGCATCATTAGGTGTGCTTGTCACCGCTTTCTCGAGACACGCGGACATAAAAAAAAATCACGCCATATCCACGAAGTGAATGATGATGAGTGGGCGAAGCTCGATCGTTTTCATCCATGGCAGAAAGAGAATGTGTGGTCTGGAAGGCGCTTATACTTCATGGTCATCAGCGTCATCGTCATCGTTATCACGTATAGTGGGTACATTCCACTATACTGCGTCATCGTCATCTTTATCACGTGGAGTGGGTACATTCCACTATACGTGGCTACCTACCTACTACAACAACTACTACTACTACAGAGGAGCGCGCTTATACTTCATGGTCATCAGCGTCATCGTCATCTTTATCACGTGGAGTGGGTACATTCCACTATACGTGGCTACCTACCTACCTACCTACCTACCTACCTACCTACCTACCTACCTACCTACCTACCTACCTACCTACCTACGTACTACAACTACAACTACTACTACAACAACTACAGAGGAGGGACAGACCCACACCCTAAGGAGCTTCGCCCATAAAATAGATCGCATTCAAAAAAAAAATACAGCAGTTTAATTCGCAATAAGATGGATAGGTTGTCTGAGGCTTTTGTCCTTTACATAGGTTCCATACGTGTATTGGACAAAAAGAAGGAAATAATAGCTCCGAATACCTACGAGCGTGCCCTCGTATAACTTCGCCAAACTTCAATTGTAACTTTTCATTCCTAAGACCTCCATGCACGCTGTTATCTGTTGAAAAACAACTGAGCTGCAGCTCAAGCTTCACTTAATAAAGTAAGGACCGCCATGGCGGATCAGTGGTTGCGGTGCTCGGCTGCTGACCAGACGGTCGCGGGTTCGATGCCGGCCGCGGCGGTCTCATTTCGGTGGAGGTGAAAAGGGTAGAGGCCCGTGTACTGTGCGATGTCAGTGCACGTCAAAGAACACCAGATGCTCGAACTTTCCGGAGCCCTCCATTATACGGCGTTCCTCATAATCATATCGTGCTTCTGGGACGTTAAACCCTAGATGTTATTATTATTATTATTATTATTACTATTATTATTATTATTATTATTATTATTATTATTATTATTATTATTATTATTGTTGTTGTTGTTGTTGTTGTTGTTGTTGTTGTTGTTGTTGTTGTTGTTGTTGTTGTTGTCGTCGTCGTCGTCGTCGTCGTCGTCGTCGTCGTCGTCGTCGTCGTTGTTGTTGTTGTTAATAAAGTAGCTGACTGGGCTAGTTGGTTATTCATACAGAAGACAAACAGCGCAAAAATATACGGCCGCGGTCCTACGTGTTCGCTTTCCGTGACCATGCTTTTTTCCACTGTTTATTTTCAGCAAGCTTATCGAGTTTACAAAAAGAGAAAGAGATGTGGTGAGCGGCGGTGAGGACAAATCATGGAGGTGGAGAATTCGCGTTCGTCCGGCACAATGGCAACGCAGCTGACACACCTCGACGTTATGCGAACGTTGGAGGAAGTGCCTCAAGACGTGGTGCCTCACAGGCTATTCATTTAAGCAGAACGGAAGAACACCCCTGATGCGCGCTCTGAATGTGCTCCGAAGACTACCATGCCTTGAGTTAGAACAAGTACGTGGGGCAATAGTTAACGCTGCGCGTGCGTCACGCTATCACAACTTGCTTGTCGATGCACTGGTGTCAGTCAAGTGCCTTGGATTGTATCTTGCCATTTTCGTCATGTGTCATCTATGAAATGTGAATCTTTGAGATGTGCTGTATATATATACCGTTCCACTTTAATGCGAGGAAACTTATAAGAATATGTAAACTCAACTGTCACCATCGCCGTCGCCGTGACCTTCCTTACAAATTCAAAGTTCGGCAAGATGCTTTCGTGCGGTTACCTTAGGTGCGGAACCAAAACGGAGCAGATGTATTCGTTGGAAACAGTGGGGCAAGATAAACACACACAGAGCAGCGGCGAAAATATTGCAGTGACATCAGTGCGCAGTCCTAATAATGTGAACACTGTCGTTTGTCCAGTCAATGAAGCGAGCAGAACTTACGTATGGAAGTGCTAAAACATGGGGCTAGGCACTATGTTTGCGTGCATGTGGGGATGTTTCATAGAATGGTCACTCATCGTCAGCAAAACTAGGTGCCAACACAGCGAGTACAAACAAAATCCCTATTGTTCCTCAATTAAGTTAGTGCCATCTCAGCGGCGCATCTTCTTCATACGTGAATTGATTAATGGCATAATCCAACCTGATGTCCCCACTGCCTTCAATGCGCTTCCTGTTTTTGTGGTCATCGAATTCATTAAACCGACAGAACATGCAGGCCTTGAACGTTCTGAAACCTTCGAATCAGAAACATAATGTTTGAGCAACGAGAACATCACTGTTCCGCATACTCGATAACTGACTAGGTACCTAACACTGAGGTAGATAATTGTTTGTGCAACGATTTGCAGCGTTGCTGTTTGACCTAGGCAGCTGCCCCTCCACCCGATAACTCCTAATCTGCATTCATAATATTAACCAAGCCGCAAAGTAAACGACGGAGAGATGCTCGATACGCTCTTGACGCAAGTCCCGTGTGTATACAGGGTAGATCGATTAGACGCAATAAAAGCTTTGCAGACCGCGTTCGCATCTAAAAACCGAAACTAAAAGAGCTCCATTCTTTCTCATTTCTTCTGTATCCATGATCTTAAGTGACAGGAAAGGCCTGAAGCAGCTTAAAGCGCAAGCCACTCCTATTTCCTCAACCACGCTTCTAGGCAGGGTCTCGCGGCTTTCCGAGTCGCTGATGTTTCTTTAGCGTTGAAACGCGAACCGCGCGGACACGTGCGAGATCCCGCTACAAGAATGACAATTACATAAGCTTTACTTATCGCTGTCTTCCCCACTGTCCACTAATGAACGTCTATCCCGTTTAAGGAAAGTGTTAAAGAAAGCACTTAGTGCAACAGGTGATCCGCAATTTGAAAAGCTGAATGTTTTTCGGTGGGGATCTTTTCTTCATGATTCCTTAGATTTCTTCAGAAACAGACAGTTTTGCTCTTTTTCTGAATGAATAACAAATTTTTTAGGGCATTGATAATTAATGCAGGTGATCAATGAGACTTTGCTTTAGTTTGCACCAGAACATTGATTTTGTGAGCTTTGCGATGAAACGTGAAGTGATGACAGCGAGGCCCGGGTTGCCAGGTCGAAAAGATTAAAGTTAGCCAGAAATTTACAAAAACCATCCAAAAGGTAGCCAACTTTAGCCACGGGCAGCTAAAGTAGACAAAAGTAGCCACGCGTGTGTGAAAAGGACTTCGAAGTATTTAAATGAGTAAATGCAACAGCCTTTTGGTCGAAATGTAATAAAGTACAGCAAGAACCCCTTCTAATCATAACTGCTTACATTAAAGTACAAAATGTAGACTAACCGTTGTGATCATTTCTTGCAGGGTGACGAATTTTCATACGCTGTTGCAAAAAAAATGACACTCTTAACGTGTTTTGCGTGACAGTTCTTAAAAGGACTAGAAGTAACACGAAATCAATATGAGTAAGCCATGCGGATGCGCAAGATTACAGTTGCGGGGTTTCGAGCATAAATTCTAACCATTTTAATAGTTTTATCGCGCGATGCCGAAGTGCGAGCAGTTTTAAATTCCTGAGCCGCAGTCCGTAGCTAATATGAAGAACTGACACAAGCAGTTCTTTAGATACCCTATTTGTAATGCCAATGAGTGCATAGCGCGGTGGACGCGGAGCGCTTGCGAATGCCCTGTTCACATGAAATGATGGTTTAAGGTCGTGTTCAGCAATAGGTTATCTGCAAATTGAGTCTCCATGCAACAGTATTTCCGACGAGTCACCGCCGCCTATCCAAGTATTTTCTTTTGTGTAATACAAGTGCAAATATAAATTTTGGGAGTAGGAAATACACCTTGACCGCCATGTTTTGACATCGCATACTCGAATGGCAGCGGCTGCGACATCACGAGATATTGACAATTTCGTTGAAATACAGGAAACGAGAAGGTAGCCAAGAACTAGCCAAGTAGCCAAGGCGTTTTTTCTGGCGCCACCAGCCCACAAAAGTAGGCAAATTGGCGCAAAGTAGCCAAACCTGGCAACCCTGAGCGAGGCGACGTTGTGGCTGTTGTGAGGTCTTGCACTTAAAACTAAGGAAACTTAATTAATTCAACTGGTGACTTAAAATTTAACCCTTTTTCCTGTAGATGCTTTGGAAAAATTCCCCATCTCCCTCTAAAGGGAACCATGTGTGGATGCGATGCAGCGGGGATGGTTAGCTTGTGCGGGAGAAACGTCGCCGCTCCCCTTTAGCGGTAGCCGCCCGGGCGCTCATCGCGGCGCTGCACAGGAGAGAGAATGAGGCGCATGCGCTCCGTCGTTTTCATACCGCGGAACTACCGTGGCGCCCCCCAGCGGAGTGTGCAGCTGTCGCATCACCTGTCGTGCGCGCTGCTCCGTAGAGGATTCCTAGAGGAGAGAACGGGAGGAACCGTAGGGGGGAGGGGACGCGCTTGCGCTTTGGGACGCCGCTCCGTAGAGTAGATGATTCCTAGAGTAGAGAAAGGGGGTGAGCGTAGCAGGAGAGAGAGGGGGGAGGGGACGCGCATGCGCTGTGGGACGTGGGAAGGAGGGACGGACTAAGCCCCCTCCAAACACATGCAAGCAAGATCAAGGAATGGGGGGCAACCTGGGCGACAGACACCACCTGCCTAGCCATTGTTAAGCAGCCACTCTGTGCTCGCGGCCATGACTCTGATGACTGTGATAGTGGTTGACGGCCTTCATATTACTACAGTGTTCTGGTTCGCTTAATGGGTGCTTCCCTCCTTCATGAAAGTGGCCGGACGCGGGACGCGGGACGGACGCGGGACGGACGCGGGACGGACGCGGGACGGACATAGCCCCGAGCATATAAGATGCTTCGCATCTAAAAAGCCGCTACAGCACATGACACCTTTTTGATGAAAATATCATCATTTACTCTTTCAGCTCTTGTGAGGTGTCGATCGCGTAAATAGACTGACGTTTGTGCTTGTGTTATATTTGCGTCCTGACGCTTCGACAACAACTATTCGTGTCTATTTCGCACTGTTTCCAAGATTCATTCTCAAAGTCTCTGGAAGAAGCGTGACTGGGGAAACGTGGCTGAACAAAAGCTACCTGGTACTTTGTACTCAGCCTGAAATGACACAGAGCGATAGTCGATTTTGCCATTTACTTATTGCTGTTATGACAGTGGACAAGTAGCGACATCGAGCTCGGATAGAAACAGGCGATCGCGCCTCCGTGAGCGCTCCCATGTTTGTTCGCCATTACAATTATCGGCAGTTACCGAGACAATAATTAAATACTTATGACGTACATGCGAATCGTGATTAGCGTAACATGTATTGCTGGGGCGTAGTACATTAAAAAAAAAAGACGCCGTTGTCTTAAGCATTCCAAACTACAATACAATTACAAACAGAACCACGTTTTTCTGCGCGAGCATGCGGTTTGCGCAGGAAAATCTCGTAGCTTTCAACCTGCTGCAACCAGCTTGTCAGATAGAGCATAGTGCGTAGCTGCCCCATTTTATGGGCGAAGCCCTTTAGGGCCGAGGCTCGTCCGTCCACGATGTCCGTACGTTGTCAGTGGTAGATGCGTGGATGTGAGATACAAGAAAAAAGTTACACCATCTCCCACCAAAGGGAGCCATGAGGGGATGCGAAGCAGCATTGGGGGTGCACACCAAGTTTCCGTTTACGTTCACTCGGCCGTCGAAGCCAAGCGTCGGCGTCGAGCGACCGCTTCCGCTACAGAGAGACAACGCGAGTCTGCGGCGAGGGTAGCGAGGCTTTCGAGACAACTGCAGCGACCGCGAACCGACGGAGCGACCGCACGATTCAAGCGAGACTTCCTCGACCGAGCGCACGAGCTTATATGAAATGGGGGAGGGAGAGGATGGAGTGGGCTTACAGGTTGCAGCGCGGGGGAGGAGAGGAGAGAAGGCGACCGAACACCTGCGTAAAGGAGGAGAGTGGGAGAGAGAGTAGGCGCATGCGCAGTAAGGGTGGTCAGGACGCACACCACCACCGGATTGAACTCTGCTCTAAGCTGCTTCGCATCTAAAAGGTTTAACAATAGACTAATATCAATCATAATTGTGACGGAGCAATATAAAACACATACAAGTACAAACAATTTATACTAGTCGGCGACTTCAACACAGACATTATGGACCTCAGGACCTAGCTTTGTCGACTCTTATGTCACTTTATGTCACTTTATGTCCCTTTACGTCAGTTTATGTCACTCACTTTATATTATATGGGGCAACGCTCGGGTAACGTACGGTTACTTACCCATACGATAACCAGAGCTTTGCCCACTTGTCATGATTCACTTCGTGGAGATGCGTGGATTTTTTTAAATGCGAATGCATTTCATAGTCGGGCTATGTCAGGCGCATCCGGCGGCGTCCGCGGAGGAGGAGGAGAAGGATAGGTTGAGGAGGTGTGTTCGCTCTCTCTCCTCCCTGCGCCCCCTCTCCCGTCCGCTCGCTCGCACGTATATATATATAAAAAATAAAAAAAATAAAAAATAAAAAATAAATTAATTAATTAAAAAAATAAATAAAATAAAAAATTAAAAAAAATAAAAAAAAATAAATAAATAAATAAAAGAAGAAAAAAAAAACAGGCGCTGCGCCATACTCCCGACCGGGCTGCAAAAATTAGGCGTCTTTTCCTTCTTCGAATCACAATCACCATATACAAATGGAGTGAAGCGCGCGCGATATGCATTCCCATTTCCTCACGATTTCCTTCGCGGAGGTGGGGGGCATTTTTTCGTCAGCTTTAAAGGAGCAGTGACACCAAATTTCAAATCGAGCGCAAAGAGCCGGCAAAGGCTCAACTACGCGTTCGTGCCATGCAACATCGACACTATTTTGACGTGTTCAGCTAGCGTCTAGGCCACGCCTCAGACGCTGAGTGACGATGCGCGAGCAACGCTGACGTCGACAAGTTTAATGTTTTCATCGTGGAGTTGTGGTACCGCCTGGCGGCGACGCCAAGCTTCCTGGCAACGGCGTCGCTTGTTTTGTTTTGCTTGGTTCGTGCAGCGCGTTCATGTGAATCCTGCGTTTTCGTTGTGCCGCTTCGGGTGGATTGTCCTGGAGTCATGAGCGCGAATGTGAATATCGAAGCTGTGATCTCAATCGCATTACGTGCCAGCATGCCATGGAACCGTTTTGCGCTGCAATCATGCTCTTGAAATAAGAGAAAAAGGGAAAAGTATGGCGCGCCATTGCGAAACGCTACCCCCACAACGCGCTCACGGAATGAAAACGCCAGGCCTCCGCGTTTCACTTTTTTTTCTTGTCGTGTTTCAGTCTATGAGCAGTATACATTACAACATGACACACATGGCAACATTCACTAGCTGACCAGTTATTACGACATATTGCATGGTTATGCTTAGGTAGACGGAAACATGACAATAACCGATCAAAGTGCACCAGCACGGAACGTATGGTTCAGAGAAATATTATTTCAAACACGTAACAAGCACGCAGCGTTCATATGCGTAGTTGTGACATGTCTTGCCAGCCAGCATTGCCCAAGCGCGCGTCTCCAGCTGCCTCCTCGTCGCTTCTGGGTCGGGCGTCGATATCAGAATCACTACTCTGAAGAGGATCGAACCGTAAATGATTCACCACGTCGCGAATCGCAGCGATTCCATATTCTTCAGTGTTTTCATCGTCGCTTGTGGACGCTCTTGACGGCGGCGACGACGATGGGGGGTGGCGAACACATGCCTACACGTGCGCGCCGAGCAGACGAAATGTCAGCTGAAACTCGCGTCACCATTTCGTGCGGCCACGTGGTCAGATGGGGCGTGACCGCGGGAGGTGGCCGCTTGGCAGCGTTGGCAGCGCTAAAAATTGGCGGGCTTTGCTCCGGTTTTGAATTGTGTTCGATACTGGTCATTCTAATCATTATTACATATATTAATTCATCGCTTTGTTGCATTATCAGTACCGAACCGTTACTAGGGGATCGATAACTACACGTTGACGCAAAAAAACGCGACATGCGTAAAGTTGATGTCACTGCTCCTTTAATTTCTTTCCACTCATGTTATAATTTAACTACGCTAACATTAAAAATTACAAATAATTTCTCATATACCTTTCTTGGCTTTATTGTCTGAAGGTTTATTCATTTGACGAAGTAGCTTTATAGACATACGTTGATACCAAAGAAGATTTAAAAATTTGTTCGGTACAAATACCTAGCCTTAAAAAAATATTCAAAAATAAGCTGATGTGATCGACCAGTGCCCCTACGGTGGTTATATTGAGATAAACAGAGCGCTGCTCTACTTGGCAGCGTTGGCGAACATATTCATTAATACCATTTGATGAATGCAAGAGAGTCAGTTCCGCCGCAAGGGCGAGGCAATGAATGCGACAGCAAGAAATTGGAATGTCACACGACGATCGACGAACAGCTCGATACTTTCAGCTTCCCAATGAAGCACAAAGAAGGACGCTTGAAAAGGACGCGCAAGTATACACAGGACAAGCTTCAACTAACAACTATCACAGTTAAACACTATCAGCTTGGCCGCAGGAAATTCCCGCTCCTACACCCTAAGCTCACTAGACCCCAATCTTCTACGTTCAGAATGTTACAGACGGGATCTTACCCGTCGAGAGGTAAATTTAGCCACTTTGCTCCGGACATCGACCCACGCTGCCCTGAGTGCAATGCAGAGTATTGCTCGTTAGAACACATGCTCTGGCAATGTTCTGCGTTACTAAATGGGCCTTTTAATAAACAAGAGTACTGGGAGGAAGCCCTCAGAAGTGGCGATCCCCAGGAACAACTAAGGGCTGTCCAAAGGGCCCGCGAACGGGCGGAGGACCATGGTCTTCCGGTCCCAACGTGGGCGCGGCCCGCAACTACGAGCTTGTAGTTCCTTTGGACCTTATTTAAGTTTGTTGACTGGCAGTTAATACGCCTTTGTGTTTGAACAACGCGCTGCAAGTATTGTTTTGTTTTGTTTTTCTCTCTACTCTATGGCACGTACCCACTCTAGGGGACGTCGACAACGCAGAACCCGACGCTTTTAGATAATTCTTCTTCTTTTAAAGTGCGGCGCGTGGAATCACCCATCTGCGTCTCCTGCCACGTGGTGGCATCTGACGCAAGGTGCAAGCTGTTCTTTTAGGGGCGAAGCTCCTTATAGCGAGACCTGGTCGGTTGTCGATCGTCGATCCATCCTCTGTACCCCGTAGTGTCCCTTATCGTACAATAGAGGGCGCTGTTCCACAGAGATGCATGCAAACTGCAGTTGGGTGACGATATACTAGATGGCACTGTACGCATTCTGTGTGTCGTCATCTCCATTTCTCGTCTCGTTTCCGAGAGGGCGCTGTCCCATAGACATGAGTACAATATGGCGGTTGGTTGAAGGTATACGCTAGATGGCGTTGGCGGTGCAGCTGCTCTCCGATTGGCTGCTGCGCGGGCTGCGCGGGGTTGCGCCGGGCGGCGAGCGCCCGCTATCTCTCATTCCCCGGATCGTCGCCGTACGAGTGCGCTTGCCGAATCGTGCTGCTTGGCGGACCATGGACGACGAGGAGCGCCGGGTGCGGAAGGCCGCTGCGGCTCGTGCTCGTCGGCAGGATCCCGAGGTGCGAGCTCGAGAGGCCGCCGCGACGCGAGCGCAGCGCCAGGCGGATCTCACACACACTATCGCTTTGATTACTGCTGGGCGAAACCTGAAGATTTTACGGTGTAACCATGATTGCTTCACGAGCTTCGCCCCAAATCTTCATCATTCACCCCGTGGATATGCTGTTATTTTTTTTTCGTTCCACATCACGAGTGGGTACAGAAATGGGCCGCTTTTTCGTGCGCGCCTGAAGGGCAGTTTTCAAAGTGAAAGGAAATGTAGGAGCGACGCTTCATAGAAAACACGCTCAAGCTCCTCCGAGATCCCCATACCGCCAGCGGTAAATGGTGTGCTTGAATAGCTTGCCATTATTATGCCGGCGCATACATGGGGAGTGGCTCAGTGGTCTAACGCACCGCGCTGCGGTGCGAGGGGTGGCTGGTTCGAATCCCCGGTAGGGTGCCTTGGAATTTTTTTTCTTCTAATTTATTTTTCTTTGTGCCTTTTTTATATAAACACACGTATATATATATATATATATATATATATATATATATATATATATATATATATATATATATATCCGGGGCATGACGGCGACGGGAGAGTGTCCATACAATTCCTATCGCAATAAAATTTGCGCATTTAAAGACAGCATACACTCTAAGGCAAAATGGCGTTAAAAGGGTGTGGGGTTCGACCCTTCGGGGACTAATGGGGCTGCCACAGCCATTAGTCCCTTTAAGGACTAACGGCACCGGGTCTAACAGTTAGTCCCCACAAGCGACTAACATTTAGTCCTCACATTTACACCTTAGCGGGCAACCGTTAGTCCCCACAGTTGCACCTCAGTGGACTAACATTTAGTCCTCACATTTACACCTTAGCCGGCAACCGTTAGTCCCCACAGTTGCACCTCAGTGGACTAACATTTAGTCCTCACATTTACACCTTAGCGGGCAACCGTTAGTCCCCACAGTTGCACCTCAGCGGACTAACATTTAGTCCCCGCATTTAAACTTTACCGGGCAACCGTTAGTCCTCACAGTTGTACCTCGCCGGACGAACGGTCGGTCCCTCAAATACTCCAGTCGGATGAACTTGTTATCCCCAGGATTATTTTCGACAGTTACTCTCCGCAAGGCTGATTACTTTTTTCGCGTGTTTTTCTCCGCAGTGAGCAACAAATTGCACGGAAAAGAACACGCAAAAAAAAATAATTAGTCATGCGTGTTTCACTGCTTTCGCAGTCAATGCAACAACGAAACACAAAAGTGAGACAATCAACCGTTTTATTTTTCTACATGCATATAAAGTTTCTGCATTCTTTCGGTGAATTCAGTGTGAAGTACAGGTCCAGCCGCGTTGTCATATCTCGTACAGCCTGTTTGTGAAGCTGCTCCAAAGGAACCGATAGATGACTGGCACCGCACGCACCACCACCCACAGCACGTTGTGGAAAACCGCTGCACAAAAAGATGGCAAATAGTTAGTCACACGCGAGAGAGAGTACGAAGATGCACGCACATGGCAAATACGTACAAGCTGAAATAAAAACAGCCGTCTAAAATATGGCATGCAAATAATTTCACCGTGATGTCATACATAGCGCAACAGCCGCAGCCATCACGCCGAGGCGCCGCGAACCGCCTTCCCGCCAACGAGTCGGCGAGTTCTCTGCGAGCTCGAGCAAGCGAACGCGGGGCCGAACGCGGAGCTTCTGCCGCCAGCGAACCTCGAACAGAAGAGCGAGCGAACGCAGGGCCGCCGCCGAGCTGCTTGCGAGCGAGCGCCGAGGAGGCCGACGGTAATGGCGACCTATTTCAACGAACTTCTTCGAGCGAGCGGCAGAGTACAGCGAGCGAATCTCGGGGCCGCCGCCACGAACGGCGCAAAGCTGGCGAAGCTGCTTCCGAGCGAGCGGTGAAGAAGACGGCCGTAATGGCGATAAATTTCCACTTAGTTCCTCGAGCGAGCGGCAGAGTACAGCGAACGAACGCGGGGCCGCCGCCACAACGGCGCCGAGGCGAAGCCAACGGTAATGGCGACCAATTTCCACAGACTTCCGAAGCTAGCTAAAGTCCCCGCCAGCTGCCGGTGCACTTCAAGCGCGCGACATACAACCAAACTCGTTGCCGGCAACCGCAAATGCGTTTTGGACGAGTCGCACGGCGGCGGCGAGGTCTCCGCCCGATATCGCGAGCCCGCAGCTCATCACCGCGGCGAGCACTCGATGAGCGAGCGTCCGGGCGGCCGACGCCAATGGCGGCCGATTTCTAGGCAGTCACAAAGCACAGGCGAGCTCATACCCAAGCCAACCTTCGTGGGGCATTCCGTGCGCGCGCGCGATATACAACACGATCGAAGCCCGTTGCCGAAAAGCGCGATGAGTTTCGCGCACGCCACAGGTACGGAAGAATAAAGTATGATCACTTACTTGTGAAAGAATCCGGCGCCGATTTCTTCACAGAGTCAGACTGAACTCATCGATCCGATAGGCCTACTGTATTCTCGGCCGCCATTCCCAGCCGGTGGCGACGCAGTTGACGCAGTGCCGTAGTGCCTCTTGACTACGCCAGAGATATACAGCACGGCGTCGTCGGCGTCACGACGTGTCGAGACCCGCTCCTGACTTCATAGGTGCGGCGAAACGTAAAATCACCACCGTGCACACGCTCATCCACGCATACGTGCATATCTTCTAAAGCACCGCGGCGTAGTTGGCGTAGTTCCTAGATCATCGAACTCTCCGAGCGCAGCCCAACGCGCCACGCGCCACCACGAAAACATGCGAGAAGACTGACCCATGGGCGAGGAGGATGTTTAGTTCCCTTAACAACGGTTTGCACACGTGACGTATCCCTCCACACGGCCTGCACCTCCCGCGCGGTTCATCCCTTTGGAGACTAACTGGTTTGCACACGGCACGCATACCTCTGTGGTTACTCATGAACGGTCTATCCGTTCATCGCGCGCGCCTATTGGGCTCCGTTACTCCTCTTTCGTGTAATTTTGCCCTAGAGTGTAGTTCCTTCCCACAAAAAATCACAGCATATCCACGAAGTGAATGATGGTGAGTGGGCGAAGCTCGGAGGGATCATTCGGGTAACCGTGAATCCCCCCCGTTCATTGCCCGGTCGATCATGCAAAGACGTGACAACATGTGTCACGTCTTTGCATGATTCTGGGTGTTCGATCGTGAGCTGGGCACGAGCGTCGCCGACTTGTGTTCCGGGCGCTCCCAGCCTCAGCGCCAACGCCATTTCGCGTTCCACGACAGAGGAAGACGATGCCACCTACTCAGACGCCGAAGTCCACACCAGTGCTCGACGCAACGCCTCACCTCCGCATGCATCGCCACAGAACGCTGCTGTGAGTTGTGAAAGCCACGCGTCCTTGGCTATGGGTTTTGCCGCCGTGAGTACCGGAGCCGCCGCATGCTCAGCAGATACCGGCTGCCCTGGTTTTGCATGCGACTAACACGAGAGCACTGTGGAGCTGACTACCTCCTCTCTGGTGAAGTTCACCTCACCGTTGATCACGATGGAGTCCACCTCCGGTGCTCGACTCCGAGTACCGCGTCGGCCCGACGATCCCAATTATAACAGCGTCATCTATCCTCTTTAATCGTCAACTATACGAAAACCACTAACGCCATCTAGCGATATTATTTCCAAGGGAACGACCCACACCCTAAGGAGCTTCGCCTCTAAAACCACTAACGCCATCTAGTGATATTATTTCCAAGGATATATACACACAACGCCATCTATTGAGCAATTCATAAACTAGAGGTGGCTACATACATACTACTACTACTACTACTACAGAGGAGGGAACGACCCACACCCCTAGGAGCTTCGCCCCTAATAGAATACGTAGTAAACTTTCTAGTTCACTGCAATCGTAACACATGATCTTTGTTTTCTATGCACATTCACCAGCTGGGTGCCAGGTACTTGGACCAAGGGAGAGTCTACTGCTCTTTCTTAGTCGAGTAGATAGATCCAAGTCTTCACCCCGTTTTCTAAACATATTTACCTAACTTATACCGAGTGCATGAACTGAGTGACAACTACTGACTCTCCCATATAAGAGGCTCAGTCACCTACTAAAACAACCAACTTTACATCAGGAGCATTTCCATTAACTCCAACAGACGGCAAACATTTGCTCCTCTACCGCAGCGTTCTCGAAGTACGTGCTGTTAATTTGCAATCTTTTGCTTGTTTCTTTTTTCTCTTTTTTTTATTTCTTTGTTTACTCTCTCGTGACCTGGTGGCATTTTGCGGCGAATAACCTGCGATTATTACAACTACATACACGCGATCACGTAGCGAGGAAATAATAGGTGTTTCTAGACACTGGTCGTGATTGTCATATACAAAGTGCATAAGGTGTTCCTTTAAGCGGAAACACTCGGAAACTTACAACGAGGCAACGGAGGCGCGAGTCAAGATTGCGCTTCCGTCTCATCGTCTGGCGAAACTCTCCCGGGGCAGGCGTCTTTCACATCACGGCTGCCGCAGCACTAAACGCGTGAGCTGCACATCGAACACATTCGCTAGACCCCATCGTAGTTCAAAGTCTGGAGACGGCTCGCTGCTCAAAGACGCCGAGAGGAAGTTACTTCCGCGATGAGGAAGCCGCGTCATACGATGAAAAGAGGCGCCGATGCGCCGAAGTAAGCTGCCGTCCCCGCCTCGTGTTTTTCTGATGTCTCAAGGGTAAACACGCCCCGTGCGTGTGGGCCTTCTCGTAGCCTTGCTGGGGCCTTGAGTGTTCTACTCAAACGCCTTCCTGTAGTTAGATCCATGGCGTAAAGATGGAGGTGTTATTCGACTTCTCAACATTTCTATCTTATACTGCGTGTCTCAACGCGTTTCGCTTTACACCGTTCTGCACGTTTGCATCCAATCATCGCAGTCTTCCCAAGGACCAACGCTGGTGGCGTCAAGTCAACATCACCTTAAAGCAAAGCCCGTCGAATGCAATATCCTATCAATAATGTTTTGCAACGTTGTATGGAGCTCAGTATACTTACCGTCAACCTTGCAGACAAAGTCTAGATGATGTAGTTGCCGCAAAGACGTTACCAGTCACGTATACAATCATCTATGCTTATCAGTACATCGTTAAGAGAGAGAGAGAAGGAATATAGGAGAGTTATGGAGGTTAACTAGACTACGTCCAGTTTGCTACCCTACACGTGGGGAGAGGGGAATAAGGGAGTAAAAGAGAGAGAGAGAGAAAGAGAGAAGGAGATGCACATTGCACACTACACACATCGTTAAAATTGTCATTAAGCAAGTGCGCTGTTGAAGCTGGCATGCGTGAGCATGATATGCAGGCGCACTTACAGGAGGAAAAGCGACGCGCACGCAGAGCTTCTGCCAGCATTCCTGCATTGCGTACGCCGCCATGTTTAGCTTAGGTTATGTCAGGCTAAAATTTTTTTCGAAAGATTTCGTAGCTACACGTGCCACACAGTGAAACGTCGATTTCCGGAAATAATTTTTTTCGCTTCGTGATAATATTCCCTAATGAGCCCTCAAAGTTTGCATGGAACTTTGTTCTAGCTTGGCCCGCTATCTATTGCACTAACACAGAAAATTAAGCTGGAATATACGCCGCGAAGGTGATTCACCAGTGACGCTGTGGTATCACCTGATCTGGCAGACCAATTGTGACGTAAGCTTCAGCGATTCACTGTATGGAATGATTAATATAGCAACACGATTGCTTAGTGCTTTCGCAAGACAGGCCACCGGACGTTTTTGTCGCGATGCGCTTCGGAATTGCCGTGTGTGTAATCATTTGTGGTGTTTTATATCCCGAAACCACGATACGATTATGAAAGACGCCGAGCTCCCGAAAGTTCGACCACTTGGTGTTCTTTACTGTGCTCAGTACACAGCGGTCTACTGTTAAGGGGAGCCTCGGAGCGCATTCCGGCTGGTATCTCCCCCCCCCCCTGGCAGGCGGTAACAAATAATTTAGCGCAGGCGCAGTGCGCCTGTTGCGCTTTCGTCTCCCACTCCCCTCTGTTTATTTACGTCGGCGTCAAGCCTTACTTAAGTCTGCGCGAAACCAAAAAAATCGTGAATTTCAACGCAGACACGGCAAGCCTACAACTCATAGCAGTAAAGCATGTCCTTCGAGATTGACAGTCTGGGTGCTATAGTAGTCTTCAATGTCATAAAGAATTCGGAAGAACTGTCATCTTCATTTTATCAGCGCACTGAGGGACGAGGACTAGGAAAAGAAGGTGCACAACACGGGCGCTAAAATCAAGATGAATGCGTACCAACTAGCTCGAGTTTCAATTCTCGGAAGAACTGTTTTACTGTGCAAGAAGATGGCAGCACTCCTCAGGCGGGCTTGCTTGAAAGGGGAAGGGGCAGCGTTATCTTGAAAACGGCGCGCTGCCTACTCTAGCGGCATAGGCACTGCGCCGTGCTCCCTATAGGGCTGCAGAAATTAGGTGCCTTATTTCCTTTTCTTCTTCTAACCACTTACACACACTCTAGCGGCAATGAGTCGGCAGTATTGTATATAGACATGAGGCGCCATGTAATCGGCAGAACTCCGCGTCTAGACGCGATAAGATCGCGCGCGATGGTTCGGAAAGGTTTTTTTTTTTTTCACTTAATTTTGTTCTTCTTTTTCTTCCTTCTGCGCCGCTGTAGCTGGGGGACTTCCTACCAAATGTCGAGCCTTTCTCTTTTGCTTTAGAACCGGCGTCAGCCTTCAGTGCGAGTAGGAAAGGCATATTTTTGCTGCATACATCGGCACAGCTCCTTAAAAAAAATTACACCATCTCCCGCTAAAGGGAACCATGTGTAGATGTGAAGCAGCCGGCGCTAACGCTTACATTGGCGGTGGCGTTGACGCTGGTGCTCATCGCAGCGTTGCGCAGGACAGAAAACTGAGGAGGCGCAAAGCACGCAGTGATGGAGCGTTGTTTCCTACTGGAACATGCCAATCGCTGCTAATGGGCAATGAGAGACAGAAGACTCCGACTGGACACAGAGACCCGCAGTCCGCTTTTAGTTAACGCGCACGCTGCGAATTTTTATTGTTCAACAACGCACAGGAGAAATCTCCCACCGGCACCACCTTGGAGGTCAAGATCCATTGCCATATATACGGGGTGGCCAGTGAACGGTTGTGCAGCGCGAGCAGTCGGTTTTTTCAACCAAAAAACTCGCTAGCAGACGCTGCCTGCGTCGGCGTCGCGAGGCGAGAGAGGGGGAAGCGTAGGAGAGGAAAGAGAGGGGGGAGACGCGCATGCGCAGCGGGAGTATGGACGCCGCGGACAGGGATGCCTAGAGGAGAGAGAGGGAGCGTAGGAGAGGAGAGAGAGGGGGGGGACGCGCATGCGCAGTGGGAGGTGTAGACGCCGCGGGCAGGGATGCCTAGAGGAGAGAGAGGGAGCGTAGGAGAGGAGAGGGAGGGGGGGACGCGCATGCGCAGTCGGAGTATGGACGCCGCGGGCAGGGATGCCTAGAGGAGAGAGGGGGGGGAATGTGGGAGGGGAGAGAGGAGGGGAGGCGCATGCGCAGTGAGGGTGTGGTTACCGCGGGGAGGGATGCCTAGAGGAGAGAGAGGGGAAGAGGAGGTTTTTTATTTTTATTTTTTTTCAAAGGTTTGCGCATGCGCAGTAAGGGTGGTCACGCCGGCACACCACCACCACCACCACCGGATTAAGCTTCGCCATAAGATGCTTCACATCTAAAATGGTCACCTTATTGCGATTGTCGGAGTGCAGCACGTCCATTCCCTATATCGGTTAACGGTTAGCACCACCGTTCTAAAGCGAAGGAACAGTACGTTGCACGGATGGAGACCTTGAATACGAAAACGTGTACCTGTAGTTACGCGTGTCTCATAGTAACGTCGATGGTTCATAAAGAAACAGGACAAATAAAGAGCAATAAAATTGAGGATGGAGCAACAATACAATGCATGAAAATACCAAGTAATAACTAGAGGCCGGATTTTTAGGCACTAAAAAACCGCGTTTTAGGCGCCAAAAATAGGCAGGTAAAACACTCTTTTAGGCCTCCAAAATCGTAAATATAGGCACAATAAATTTTTACATAAATTCAAATAATTTCAAACAGAGACGTGCGCGACCTGTACCTACGACAGGAAGCAAGAAAATGTTATCGTTTATGATAGCAGAAAGGCGCCAACGGTTGAACACAGCCATGCATTTCCCGCAGAGTTCGCAGATACGGTCTTTCCTTTTTTTGTCTAGCATGGCAAGTCAAATGTCCACCGTCAAATGAGCACACTCCATTTCCTCGGCACATCCTCGGCCATGGACGCCACTCTCCTCTCCTTCTCCTATATTTATTTCTCACTCCTCATTCCCCCCGAAGACGCTGAGACGTGCTCCCATTTAGGGCTGCAGACATGGCGTCGTTTCCTCTCCTCCAACCGCTCGCACCATGTCGGCGCTGTCGCGTGTGGTGGCCGCCACATCCCATTTCACTGCTGCTATCGGTTGTTTTTCGGAAGTTGGTTCAACTAGAGAACTTGGTTGAACCTTGTAGAGTTCGGAAAGGTCAATTTTGCCCTGTGACATTAAGAACGATCACAAAAGGCACTCGAAAACGAAATTTGAGCTTAAATAGTGTTCATATAGGCGCCGATTTTGAAAATAGGCATTTATAGGCACTTATCGGCATTTAGGCATGAACGCCGAAAATAGGCATTTATAGGCACTATAAAAACACTATGAAAGCCCTTCTTAACCTCTAATTCATGCTCATATATCAAAGTGGCGCGATAGGAACGCAAGGAAAAAAATAGGCATTTGCCTATAATCCGGTCTCTAGTAATAACTCATCGCAACACTTTGCATTACAAATACACACAGCCTCCTCTTGGTGACGACGAGGCTACAGTGAATCAAAACACAATACCAGCAACATCCGAAAGCAAAGCCGTAAATCGTGGCATTTGAGAATAATAACATCGCTTTCTTTCGTCTTAGCGGTCATAACGCACTGAGCACAAATATCGTGAAGCAACAAAAGAAGACAGCCCTCCTCAGGGAATCTATTCGCAACTCCATAAAACGCTTCGTGTGCTGGCAACACTGGTCGAAAAAACAAAGATGGCTAAGCTTAACAGGGCCAACGCGGCACTTTCGCTTGGTGCTGTGTTGAAGTTTCTTGTGGCGCGATTTTGTACGCATTCCAAATAAGAACGGGGGCGTGTCGTGCTTAACGTCACAAGCACGTGACTGTCGCGAGCACACGTTCCGATCCAAGTCAAGCCGTGTGACAGCCATTATAACCCATGCAGGCTGTCAGACGGCTTGACTTGGATCGGAACGTATGCTCGCGACAGTCACGTGCTTGTGACGTTAAGCACGACACGCCCCCGTTCTTATTTGGAATGCGTACAAAATCGCGCCACTGATTGTGGCGTCGGATCACGTTGCTTCGTCGAAGGCGAAAGGGTGCTGGCCGCCGACCATCTCATTCTCATCGGCATGGAGGATTTCACAAGCGAAACAGCTGAAATAGTTGCGCTGTGCGTGCAAGTATCGAGTCTCTCCGGCGAACCGCATCAGATTTAGTTCAAGTTGAAGAATCTGTACAGCGCCTGAGGTTGAAGAAGGCAACTGCTCACGTGTAGTGGGCCTCTCCGAAAGGTGCAAGCACTTGTGCACTGCGTTGCTGCAGCGCACAAGTGACAGGCCTTCACAGGCAAGGTCTTGACAGTTTTTCAGATAACTCTCCGGTGCGAGTCGTGCTGCCGATTGCATGTATCCCACTGATTTCTGTTGTCCCGTCAAAAGCTGAATACGCATGCCGTTCACTTGATTCCAGAACGGAGCTCTGCCTGGGCCAGTGTACCTTCAGGTAAGGCAAATCGTAGTTTCGCTTGTAATAGGAGTGCTCCTTTCTTTTCCTTCGCCGATCCATGTTATTAGGTTTCTAATAAACAAGGTCGTCCGCTTCCGAACACTCGCTTGTTCGTGTTGGCAGTATTTGATATTTGAAGCAGATGTACACACGCACACTACTATATAGGCACGAACTATACAGTGTGCGTAGTGTTAAAATTATAGTTCGCGAGTGCGCAGTGTGCGTATATATATATATATATATATATATATATATATATATATATATATATATATATATATATATATATATATATATATATATATACGCACTCGCGGACTTAAGTACAGGGTGGTTGAACCCCACCCCACACCAAAAAAAAATGTCAGCCGTACGACCCTGGTAAAAGTATATTCATAAGCTTAAGGAACTCATCACTACTCAAGGTGAATTATTTTTTAGTTAGCCACGTTAGGTTTCCGGTAATCAACGATCGTTTATTCAGTGGAATGGTGATAAATGCATCACTCGGAAACAAGCCTGTTCCAACATAAATCGCGCTACACTGTTGCGCCCACAAGTAGAACGCTCCAAAACCTGGGACAATCGCTTTTTGCTGTTCCTCTTGAATTTCTTGCGAGCTGACAAACCTAAACTGTCAGCGCGCCGTGTTTAAAGAGAACACGTACAGCATCAACTCTAGGCACCGCTGAGCAAACGCAGGCATAAGCACGGCACGTTTGTCCATAATAAATATATTTCAGGTTTCACTACTACAGTTAACGCGGAAGAAATGTACGCCAATTAGATATGGGCTTAGCGAGAAATCTTTTGGATGAAGTACACCAATCCTTTACGTATATTCGAGCGTGCGTTTGTTCGCGTGTATTTACACACATGCGAAATCAAAAATTTTCGAGGGGAAGCATTACAGCAGCTTGGGCATGGGTAGCAGCTTGAGAAGGGGTAGCACGACAGCATATGATAAAAATACTCTCACACACATAACGCAACAAATTTCCTGAAGCGCTTGTTTATATAAACGAAACTATACTCCGCTCTCGAAAAACCCGAATATTGACAAGCATGCACACACGCTAAATAAAGGTGCACTCACCGGGGAGAATGAAGTCGTCGCGAGCGAAATCATTAGAACAAACTACCATAGTGTCTGTCACCTTCTTTCCAATGCAAAAGTTTCTGATCTACGTCATTCTCCGCCGCGCGTCGTCTGCATCCTTCGGGAAGTGATAGAACGATACGTTGCCACCTTTCCACCGCGACGCCACGCATTGCGGCATACCGCAATTGTCTTTGGACATCGCTTTCTTTTTTAGATGCGAAGCATCTTATGCTCGGGGCTCCCGTGTCCGTCCCCCGTCCCCCCGTCCCGCGTCCGGCCACTTTCATGAAGTAGGGAAGCACCCATTATGCGAACCAGAACACTGTAGTAATATGAAGGCCGTCAACCCTAACACAGTCATCAGAGTCATGGCCGAGAGCACAGAGAGGCTGCTTAGCAATGGCTAGGCAGGTGGTGTTTGTCGCCCAGGTTGACCCCATTCCTTGAGTCATGGCCGAGAGCACAGAGAGGCTGCTTAGCAATGGCTAGGCAGGTGGTGTCTGTCGCCCCGGTTATCCCCATTCCTTGAGTCATGGCCGAGAGCACAGAGAGGCTGCTTAGCAATGGCTAGGCAGGTGGTGTCTGTCGCCCAGGTTGACCACATTCCTTAATCTTGCTTGCATGTGTTTGGAGGGGGGCTTAGTCCTTCCCGCGTCCCACACCACCACAGCGCGTCCCCTCCCCCCTCTCACTCCTACGCTCACCCCCCTTTCTCTCCTCTAGGAATCCTCTACTCTACGGAGCGGCCCCCGCGTCCCACACCCCCCCCCACAGCGCATGCGCCTCCCCTATGCTCTCCTACGCTCAACCCGTTCCTCTACTCTAGGAATCATCTACTCTAAGGAGCGGCCCCCACAGCGAATGCGCGTCCTCTCCCCCCCTCTCTCCTCTAAGAATCCTGTACTCAACGGAGCGGCTCCCGCGTCCCACACCCCCGCAGGGCATGCACGTCCCCTCTCTCTCTCCTCTTCTACGGTCCCCCCCCCTCCCCCCCCCGTCCTTTCCTCTAGGAATCCTCTGCGGAGCAGGTGCGCACGACAGGTGGTGTGACAGCTGCATACTCCGCTGGGGGCGCCACGGTAGTTCCGCGGTATGAAAATGACGGAGCGCGCGCGCCTCATTGTCTCTCCTGTGCAGCGCCGCGATGAGCGCCCGGACCACTGCCGTGAAATGAGAGCGGCGACGTTCCTCCCGCTCAAGCTGATTATCTCCCCGCTGCTTCGCATCCACACATGGTTCCCTTTAGCGGGAGATGGGGTATTTTTTTTGGGGGGGGGGGGGGATGAACGAGATATTTCTGCACTATACGTCAGTACAGTTCCTTAGAAAAGCTCACTAAAGTGGTTCTTTGTGGAACAATTTTGGTGTCAAAAAAAGAAAAAAAAATTACACCATCTCCCGCTAAAGGGAACCATGTGTAGATGCGAAGCAGCGGGCGCTAATGCTTACACTGGCGGCGGCGTTGACGCTAGCGCTCATCGCAGCGTTGCGCAGGAGAGAAAACTGGGGAGGCGCAAAGCACGCAGTGATGGACCGGTGTTTCCTACTGGAACATGCCAATCGCTGCTAATGGGCAATGAGAGACAGAAGACTACAACTGGACACAGAGACTCGCAGTCCGCTTTTAGTTAACGCGCACGCTGCGAATTTTTTTATTCTTCAACAACACACAGGAGAAATCTCCCACCGGCACCACCTTGCAGGTCAAGATCCATTGCCATATATACGGGGTGGCCAATGAACGGTTGTGCAGCACGAGCAGTCGGTTTTTTTTAAATGCGAATGCATTTCTTAGTCGGGGCTTGTCAGGCGTCCGTCGGTGTCCGTATCTCTCCGCTCTCACTCCCTCTCCCATAGCAACAGCTGCGGGCGCGCGCGCTTATCCTCGCCCCTAGCAACCGTACAGGTGGTGCGGGCGGAGTTGCGGAGAGTGAGTGGAGAGGAGGAGCGCGCTCTGGTGTGTGAGGGCGCTCGCATCGCGGGAGCTCGGCGGAGCTCCCGCGTGTGTGGAGAGAGTGTAGGAAGGGTAGGTGCAGTGCTTCGCCGCTGCTTCTCTCGCCGTTCGCTATCTCTCCTCCCTGCGCCCCACTCTCCCGTCCGCTAGCTCGCACGTATATATATAAAAAAAAGAAAAAGAAAAGAAAAAAGAAAGAAAAAAAAGGGGAAAAAAAGAGAAAAAACAAGCGCTGCGCCGTGCTCCCGACCGGGCTGCAGAAATTAGGCGCCTTTTCCTTCTTCGAACCACAACCACCATATATAAATGGAGTGAAGCGCGCGCAAAATGCCTTCGCATTTCCTCACGATTCCCTTCGGGGAGGTGGGGGGCATTTTTTCAACCAAGAAACTCGCTAGCAGACGCTGCCTGCGTCGGCGTCGCTAGGCGAGAGAGGGGGGCTGCGCAGGAGAGGAGAGGAAGGACGCGCATGCGCAGTGGGAGTGTGGACGCCGCGGGCAGGGATGCCTAAAGGACAGAGAGGGGGAGAGGAGGTTTTTCATTTCATTTTTTAAAGGGTTTGCGCATGCGCAGTAAGGGTGGTCACGCCGCACACCACCACCACCGGATTAAGCTTCGCCATAGGATGCTTCACATCTAAAAAACCGGAGTGGTAGTAGCGGTACTACAGTTGGTGCGTCAGATGAGGCACTGAGCATAATTACTATGATAACCGTTAAGTTTCAGGTATTAACGTCAATATGGTACACGCTCCAGTTCCGAAATGGTATGGAGTGCTTTTAAAGGTTACCGAAACAAGTGGAGCGTTCCTGCCAAACACACCCGAAAATCAACGAACGAAAGGGCATGCAAATCTACAAACGACGTATACAGCCTTAGGTGGCTCACCATTATTCCTCATTCGGGGAGAAGTGTGGTACCTACGACACACCTGTAAAGCATTATGTTCACTTTGTTGATGCTGTGGTTGATGAAGATGAAGAATTACGGCTGAGCCTTTTGTAATTGTTTCGATGCATTCAACGACCCACTAGTTACGCAACTCGCATTGTGTGGTGGCGCCTGGTTGTTACTTCACTCTTCTACCACGCACGCTATATTACATATATTAACGTCGTTCCTTTCCGGAAGGAGCTTCAAACACCGGCATGCATGCGCTGGCTTTAAGATGTGCCGCACGAATGCGGCAGGGTTGCCGCTACCGTGAACCAGTCATAAGGCGGCGCCGGCATTGCTTCGAGCATCCATCACTTGCAACCCCCGCCGCCAGGATCGAAACCCTGCGTTTGGGTCGGAAGCCGAATCACCTTAGTGACCACTTCCAAGGAGCTCTGCTGACGCATACAAGAAACATATGCCTTTCGTACCCGTACTCAGAGATAACGCCAATTCTAAATCAGACAAAAAGACTGGACATTTGGCGGGAAGTCCGCTAGGCACGGCGCCGCAGAAAGGACAAATAAAACAAAAATGATTCTTCTGAACTATCGAGCGCAGCGCTTCTCGCGGCTAGACGTCAAAAGCTGCGGGTTGTATGGCGACGTATGCACAAAGTGATTGTCGAGTCATTCCCGGTGGAGCAGATAGCGCACCTTCTTCGAGATAACGCTTCTCTTTGGTCGTTCAAGCAATCACGCCTGCAGAGTGCTGCCATCTTCTGGATACGTAAAAGAGTTGTTTCGAGTTCTTTGTGGAGTCAAAGACAAGAGGTACTCGTGCTATTTAATCTAGAAGGCTAGGCTTCGGCACTCTCCGTTGTAGGCGTGTATTGTCTACATCGCGATTCACGATAGCTTGGCTTTGTAATGAACGTAAACATGTTAAACAAGGTGAATATGCACGATAAAATGCCTCATGCGACACTTGTTAGAAAGGTTGGATACGTGAAGACAACACATATGACACGTAGCCGCTTGTTGCTTGCAGCGAAGATTCAAGTAAGCTTGCCTGAAGACTGCTGCTGTCTAGTGTGACTGTAGTTGGTAATCGCCTCTCCGACAGAAAGCACCCGGCTTGTTTAATCTCAAAGGCCATGCTTTACTGCGTTGCCTTGAAATCTCACGTTCCGATTCACTATCACTTAATTTTTGTGCTGACGTAAATTACCCTCGTAGTACGGTTAGACTACGACGATCATCATCGTTGGGGTTGCAAGTCCCGAAACCACGCTATGATTATGAGGGACTTCGACCATCTGGTGTTCCTCAACAAGCACCTAAGTGCACGAGACTCCAGCATTTCGCCTCCATCTAGAATGTTAGACGACGATTGAGTCCGCGCACTTGAAACGATACATTTGACACCCGCCAGGCCTATTTCACTTGCACGCAGGATTGACGTAAGCTGGCCTATACACCATTTTCCGGACGCGCTCAAGCGCCGCCATCTTGGACTGATAACATTGCAGTTTTGTATCCGTATCAAATAAACAAACAGTGCTACGGTGAACTCGGACGAACGAAAGCGCTTGGGCCGACACATTAAATGTTTTACGACCGTGATTATTTCACATTACGACATAGAAAACCGGCAAAACAGTCGCTTATCAGTCCAAGATGGCGGCGCCCATGAACCGAAAATAAAATCGTGTATACGGAGCGCTGCCATATTTCGTGCCTGTGAAACAGGTGTCGTCAATGATCAGTTGGTTCGGAATGAACTTTTCGTGAGAAAAATATTATAGGATGCTTCCCGTAATAGAAGCTTTACAGCGATAGCTGTTCCGAGATCACAACAACAACCGTTTCTGGCGCTGTAATTGTCCGCCGCCGCCCCTAGCGGCAAACACGCGCGCGACACAGCGCGCGCAGCAAGCGCTTTCGGGGCAGGCGAGCGTGTTCGTGTTCCCATTCGCGTTTTAAGCGAGGCGGCATCGATGCCTGGAGTCTCGAGTTGTCTCGTCGCGTTCGGTGCTTCTCCATGAGGCTATGCTCTGTTTATGAATAAATATTCGTTCTTTGCTTTCGATATCGGCTATCCGTGCCTGCTCTTCCGTTAATCGCTCCTCCTGAACATCGAACACTGCAGCGAAGTGTGGAGAAGCCCCTTTGTCAACGGAATGTTGCCTTGGCACGGCCTCTGAGAGTTTTACTGCGTGCGTGTCGCTGTTTAGTCTCGGAGCTCATGCATTATAAATCTTTCGCGTGCAGACAGGCGACGCCGTAACAGCGCGGCTCGCTTCTCATTCGTTCTCATTTTCCGGCTTCGCCACGAAAATTGGGTCTCGCAAGCATTCGCACGTTTGCCGCGCGCCTTGTTGCCGGCTTTTAAATTTTCTGCCATTCGCGACAGCATCGCTCTGCGTGCGCGGCGTGTCGCGCGCTTTTTTGCTCCTAGTGAGTACGTATTGTACGAACACACTGGCGGCATGGCACTCTCCCGCGCGCCGCTTTTATTGCGGATAGCAATTACATAGACACTCTCGGCCTGCTTTTTGCCGTCGGCGTCGCCGTCATGCCCCCATATATATATATATATATATATATATATATATATATATATATATATATATATATATATATATGTGTGTGTGTGTGTGTGTGTGTGTGTGTGTGTGTGTGTGTGTGTGTGTGTGTGTGTGTGTGCGCGCGCGTGTGTGTGTGTGTGTGTGTGTATATATATAAATATAAAAGCCACCATTAGAATGAGAACGGGCCGGAGGTGACATTGTACCAGGCATCCCCTCAATATCTATTCGCAAGTCTCATTTACAGAGCCGTATTTTCTTCAATTGCTTTTATTTATCGCGCGTGACTTGGTTGCGTAAATTAAGCGGGCGTTCTTGTTCCTTCAAACTTCTGCACCGTTTTTGTTTCCATCGCCATGACTTGGATCTTGGCGTTTCATTTCGTCTAGCCGTCTTTAATTTATAGGGCTGCGGGTCGAAGCGAGTCTAGAAACTTGCGATGGAAACACCGAGGCGCCTGGAATGCGATTTAGAAAGGGCGAGTGCGTCGAAGCAATCGTCCGCCGACGTAATTACCGTATAGTCACAAATTTCGGCGCGAGGCACATTGCCTGGCGAGAAACTTCTTTCGAGTTCAAATGGGAAATATACCTGGCGTCGACTTCGCAGTAACTTCGTCGCCTTTCTTGTTTTATTTCGTTACCCGCCAAGGCGGTCTAGTGGTTATGGTGCTCGAGTGCTGACCGTAAAAGTCGCGGGATCGAATCCCGGCAGCGGCGGCCGCATTTTCGATGGAGGCGGGAATGCTTGAGGCCCGTGCACTTATATTTAGCTGCACGCTAAAGAACCCCAGGTGGTCGTAAGAGAGTGTCGTCCATGGTCTAGATGTTGGTGGCTGGCTTCTACAGCCTGTCGTCCATTGTCAAATCACGTTATGTGCAGATAGCTTTCGGAGGGGTGTGTGGGAGATATGAATACATCGGACCGAGGAAAAAAAAAACGTCTTTCTCCTTCTCCTTTGAGTCGTCTTAGGCGATCGCCTAAAGTCTCTGCGAGTCTTTTTTTCTTTGTGTGTGTGTGTGTGTGTGTGTGTGTGTGTGTGTGTGTGTGTGTGTGTGTGTGTGTGTGTGTGTGTGTGTGTGTGTGTGTGTGTGTGTGTGTGTGTGTGTGTGTGTGTGTGTGTGTGTGTGTGTGTGTGTGTGTGTGTGTGTGTGTGTGTGTGTGTGTGTGTGTGTGTGTGTGTGTGTGTGTGTGTGTGTGTGTGTGTGTGTGTGTGTGTGTGTGTGTGTGTGTGTGTGTGTGTGTGTGTGTGTGTGTGTGTGTGTGTGTGTGTGTGTGTGTGTGTGTGTGTGTGTGTGTGTGTGTGTGTGTGTGTGTGTGTGTGTGTGTGTGTGTGTGTGTGTGTGTGTGTGTGTGTGTGTGTGTGTGTGTGTGTGTGTGTGTGTGTGTGTGTGTGTGTGTGTGTGTGTGTGTGTGTGTGTGTGTGTGTGTGTGTGTGTGTGTGTGTGTGTGTGTGTGTGTGTGTGTGTGTGTGTGTTTATCTCTACGCCTATATTCGCCCGCGAGCGAATAAAAAAATTTTAAAAAATCACGCCATATCCACGAAGTGAATGATGATGAGTGGGCGAAGCTCGATCGTTTTCATCCAGGGCAGAAAGAGAATGTGTGGTCTGGAACGCGCTTATTCTTCATGGTCATCAGGCGTCATCGTCATCGTTATCCCGTGTAGTGGGTACATTCCACTACACTGGAACGCGCTTATTCTTCATGGTCATCAGGCGTCATCGTCATCTTTATCACGTGTAGTGGGTACATTCCACTATACTGGAACGCGCTTATACTTCATCGTTATCACGTGCAGGGTACATTCCACTATACTGCGTCATCGTCATCTTTATCACGTGGAGTGAATACATTCCACTACCTACCTACCTACCTACCTACCTACCTACCTACCTACTACTACTACTACGACTACAGAGGAGGGACAGACCCACACCCTAAGGAGCTTCGCCCCTAAAATAATAGGGTGGCATTGCACGAGTGGCACTAAGCCTGAAGGAACGACGGAGCTGGGCGCCCTTCGTCGTGTCTCGTCGTGTTTCTTTCTTTCTTCCCCCTGTTTCCTTGTCTTCCTCTCTTTCTCTTTATTTTTTTTTAGCTCCTTGTTGTCTCTGTTTCTTTGTATTTCTTTCTCTGTCTCTCTGTCTATTTCTTTCTATCTCTTTCTCGCTATTTCCATCATTTTTTCCCTTTCGTCCCATTCTTTCTCTCTGTATTCCTCTTCGTTTCCATCTCTTTCTTTTCCTCTCTCTATTTATTTCACTCCCCTTCCGTGTTTCTGTCTCTTTATCTCCTTTTCTTCCTGTCTTGCCCGCTGTTCTTGTCTCTTTATGGTGTTTGTTTCTTTCTCTCTCTCTTTCTCGCTCTGTGTATTTCTTTCTCCGTCTTTCTATTGCTTTTCTCTTTCTTAGCTTTCGTTTTTCTCAATTTCTTTGTTTCTCCTACTTGTTCTCCGTTTGCTAGGGGTGGTGTCCGAATATTCGGATTTACAATTCGAATCGAAAAATAATATTATAGTCGAATAATTCAATTCGACTTTCGAATAGCTAGTATTCGAAGTATCGAATAATTTGATACGACGAATATCTAAAACACGAAAAAAAGGCCAATGATGCAACTATGTTAGGGTGGGGCTGGTTAAACTAACTTTGTAGACACAGTAGGCATTTCGTTAAAACTTTCACCGATAATAGCATTAACTAACCATAACTTCAAAGTTCATGCGCCATTCTGCCATACCAACATGTACTCCCACTCCTACGTGCCGAAGACTTCATGTGAATGGAACCACCTTCCTGCCTTCATCGCCAGCAACCCTGATCATGCATCATTCAAGACTGCCATTTCTAACTTGTAACACCACTCCTCTCTGTAACACCGCAAATGACATTGAGAGAATTTAAGTAAATAAATAAATAAATTAATTAATTAATTAATAAATAAAAGGTCACACGGGGTGTTCAAGCATTCTTTACATGCGTTCGTACATGCGTCTGTATTTATGCGTGCACATATACACATCGCAAAATTTAAAAATAGATTCGGGCGGGTTTGAACCCTTCAAAGCTCGACCCTTTTCCTGGCTACGCCAATGGTACGAAAGGAGGCAGACACATCACCAGACACAGTCACGTCTGGGACGAGCGTTTTACCGGATGCGTTGACTTTATCAGTAGCGCACACGCGGGCCTAATATTTGAACCAGGAAACGCCGAAGCGGCGAGTGGTGAGCCATAAGTTGGTGTGGGGTGGGGCACGCCCGCTCAACTCTTCCACACGCCGCCGGTATTTCGGCAATAACCCGACATCAGGAACGATCGAGCGTGTGTGTGTGATGAGCCGTGACAGCCGCGTGGACTCGGGCGGTCGCCTCTCTTTGACACGGCTGGACAAATCCGTTGACACATGGTTCCTGCAATCGGTCCGTCCTTCTATAACAAGTCTTCTTCGATTCGGTCGAAACGCTTGGTCAGTAGATCGGCACGCGTTCCAGGCCGATCGCCTTTGGTCACACACACAAGCACACAGAAACGCACGCAGATACAATAAGTGTACACAGCCAGCCACACAGCGAATCATTATCCATCGCACGGTCGCGGCGCAGTTGATGTTTTCACGCTTCCCACCAGCCTTCACTGCCCCTTCCAGTCATTGGACAGTATGCGTTGCAAACCCCCGCGTCGTTACGATACCATAGAATGTCGACGTGTTCCGGTCTAGAGAATTCGATCAGATCACCCGGGAGATAGAAGTGGGCTCTTTTTGAGGTCTATGTGGTTTGGGGGGAGGAAAAGGGGGGCATTGATGGCGTTTAGGGTGCGCTTGGTTCGATCGCTTCATGCATCTCAGCCGTCGTTTCATCTTTGCGTCACATTTAGACTTTCCCAACTGTCAGGTTTATTCACAGTGAATCAGCACATTGCTCCCCTTTCGCCTAAGTACCCTTGCTCATCGCGCAACCCTGCAGCCAGATACCATGAATCATAAGGGCTTTTTTTAACGACGCTAACAAACATGGGCAAAAGAAGGGGTTAGAAGACTGGACGTGCGCAGAATCACAACTGATATCTTAATGGGTGTAAGATCAATATATAGAGAAAATGAACTACAGAAGGGGAACTTAAAGGGCTCGTTTTCCTTCGTTAGAAACAATATTAACGGGAACTAACAGACATAATGCCAAGTAAGGTGTAGGTGATGTTATTTGTAGTAATTATGATATAAACGTGCAGAAAGTGAGGTGGATGAAAAGATAACTTGCCACCGGCGGGCACTGAACCTGCAACCATGGAATAACGCGTCCAATGCCCTACCAATTGAGCTAACGTGCGACTTCTGCACCTTTCTGCGTTTAAAGTCGTTTTGCACTTGCATCCACGATCGGAGACATTGCAAGCTTTGTGCACCTCACCTCGATTTGCGCTGCCTCCGTAATCGGCACACCTTTGACTAAGCGGCAATGTTCCGTGATGACGTCTTCATGTGACGCCATGCTATGCGACTTCTTATCCTCTTCAGGGCCAAGAGCGCAATTCTGGTGTAGTTTGTTTCGCACTTGTTTTTAGGTCTGAAGCATCTTATGGCGAAGCTTAATCCGGTGGTGTGCGGCGTGGCCTCCCTTACTGCGCATGCGCCTCCCCTCCTCTCTCCCCTCCTACGCTCCCCCCTCTCTCCTCTAGGCATCCCTGCCCGCGGCGTCCACACTCTCACTGCGCATGCGCGTCCCCCCCTCTCTCTCCTCTCCTACGCTCCCGCCTCTCTACTCTAGGCATCCCCGCCCGCGGCGTCCACACTCCCACTGCGCACGCGCCTCCCCTCCTCTCTCCCCTCCTACGCTCCCCCCCCTCTCTCCTCTAGGCATCCCTGCCCGCGGCGTCCACACTCCCACTGCGCATGCGCGTCACCCCCCCTCTCTCTCCTCTCTTACGCTCCTCCCTCTCTCGCCTCGCGACGCCGACGCAGGCAGCGTCTGCTAGCGAGTTTCTTGGTTGAAAAAACCGACTGCTCGCGCTGCACGACCGTTCACTGGCCACCCCGTATATATGGCAATGGATCTTGACCGCCAAGGTGGTGCCGGTGGGAGAAATTTCTCCTGTGCGTTGTTGAACAATAAAAATTCGCAGCCTGCGCGTTAACTAAAAGCGGAGTGCGGGTCTCTGTGTCCAGTCGGAGTCTTCTGTCTCTCATTGCCCATTAGCAGCGATTGGCATGTTCCAGTAGGAAACACTGCTCCATCACTGCCTGCCTTGCGCATCCCCAGTTTTCTCTCCTGCGCAACGCTGCGATGAGCGCCAGCGTCAACGCCGCCGCCAGTGTAAGCGTTAGCGCCCGCTGCTTCACATCTACACATGGTTCCCTTTAGCGGGAGATGGTGCAATTTTTTTGTTACTTCTAGACTGAAACAAAGAGGAGAAGTGGTGAAACATAGCTGTCCCCTATCGGGCATTCTTGGACTCGGGTGTGAAAATTTAAAAAAAAAGCAGTTGCGGTTTTGCAGGTAGAGCAATAGTCCGCTCTTTGTGCATTTTACCGCGACAGCGTTGAAGAACGCGTTTAGCTGAAATTCCGGGGTCGGCGTCGTTGTTTGTGAGTGATTATTCGAGAAATATTGCAATTAAAATTCTGTTCGAGTGAGAATCAAACCCAGGCCTTCTGCCTGGCAAGGAGGTGTTCTACCACAGAACCCCGCAATCGGTTGACACCACATTGGAAAAAAAGAAACATTATGTGAATGTCATGTAGCGAAAGGAGTGTGCTTAACGCGTGTAATAGTATGGCAGTGGCCTATTGAATAGGCTATAGCACCCCGCCCTCTTTTTTCTCTTTGTTTATTGCGATAGCAATTATATGGACACTTTCGGCTGGTTTTCGCCGTCGGCGTCGCCGCCGCCGTTGGCCGCCGCCGTCATCCCCCCTTATATGTATATGTATCTATATAACCGGCCCCGCCCGTCGTTCGTGAGAGTGAAAAGACGCGAGGGGGGAGGGGGGGGGTCCCTCGAGCGACCTTCGATTTTACGAGCGCGGTCGTCGCGGGCGCACGCGTTATCTCCCTTTCTCGGCGGCCGACAGCGGGGGGGCCGGTGTACCCTTTTACGTGCTGCGCTCTCAACGCGAAGAGAATGTGGTGAGCAGAGTGTCCCTGGAGCGGCCGTATGCTCTTAAACCAGCGTTTTCTAGAGTTGCGTGAGATCGGATCCAAAAGAATTGGCTGCCAGCCTCACTTCGTATAACATTACAATTTGTTGCTATCGCATTCATTGCTTCACCCTTGCGGTGAAACTGTGACCTTTTTTATTTGCGCGTCTACTCTCCTCTTTGCTTTCCCTTTCCATCTTTCTTTTCCCTTCCCCCCTCCCCTTAGTGCAAGGTGGCAAACCGGATGCTACACTTCTGGTTAACCTCCCTGCCTTTCTCTCTCTTTTATTCCCTCTCTCTCTCTCTCTCTCTCTATGGCAGAAGCGCAAATTGCTCCAGGCATCAGAACATATGAATTGCGCAACGAGTGTGTGTTTTTAAAGGCCCAGCCATTACACAACGCTGAGACATATCTAATCATCATCATCATGAGCAAAAGCATCATCAAAGTGAGAAACACGCGCATATGTTTGCGTGTTGCCTTACGGACGCGTAGTGTGCCCTTCGCTCATTCGCAAAAGGAAGAATTGTGGCTTAGTCGGCACTTCTCAACTGCACTTTCAGTAGGCATCCTAGGATAGCTCGAAACGACCAAATAGTTATGCACAGACCTTCGTTTTCTTGCGGCATGGTCGAGACATCAACCGAGAACGGAAGCTAGGCTAGCACTTGAGTAGTCGATGCGCAAGGAGCCTGATTACGCTATGGCGTTCTACTCTTGAAGGCGAAACTCAAGCGTCCTTCCAGTTTTTGCTCTGGATTTACCACTGCAGCCTGAATTTCGGCATCCTGTTGTGTGTTGCCAGCTTTTGGTGCTCTGGAAAGAGCCTCATCGTGTCATACGTAACGTCATCCTGAGGCAGAGCAGTGGTTCGGCCACCTCTGTGTCGCACTTAGTTCCACCTCATCGTCATCACTTTCGGCTTCATGATTCCTTAATCTTTTGTGTCGCCGCGTTTCATCTTTGATTAATTAAGCAGCATTCTCCATCTTGAACTCTAGGAGGTCGAGCCTTCGCTGCTTTTAATTCAAATTTTGCTCACGAAGCCTTTTGCACTCAATAAACCTATTGCTGCAGGCCATGTCTAGGAACTATAGTTCCTAGACTTGGTCCGAGTGCTTCCGTACACGGAAACACTCGGACCATCCACTGCTTCGTTCACATAAGGACGTGGTAGTAGCAGATAAAGCGTTCAGTCAATTCCATTCCACAAATGAATTCATTATTTTATTTCACTGCTGCATCATGGAAAATAGAAGGACACTTTGTACATTCCAAAGTGTGTACGGAGAAAGCGTGTGGCCATTCGACTGACTATACCATGTCTTTTTTCTTTTACACTCTCAGTGGGATAACACACCAAATGTGTGCGTGTTTTCTTGTTTAATTTTTTACCGCGAATCGCAGCGAGACGCGAGGCTAATCTTCCTCCGTTCGCATGCGTTCGTATTTTCTCGCGCTTTGCGCATCGTACAAACGCCATCCGCGTTCCAGCGCTTAAATTGACGGACCCTTTGTAAATTCCAAAAGTGTGTTCCACGAACGCCTTTGTCCACTGAGACGGCGTCGGTCAGAATGATTCCAGGCACAGCGATGCTACGCAAGCAAAGCGCGAGCGTTGTAGAGTCCGACGAGACCGGCGTCCGTTTGCGCACCCCGGCGGCCACCTGGCCGACCTGGCTCCATGCCAGGGCTCGGACGGACGGACGGACACGGACGGACGGATGGACGGACACGGACGGACGGGCGGACACGGACGCACGGACGGATGGACGGACACGGATGGACGGACGAGCATGAGACATTAAAGGCTTTCGCCTTATTAGTTGAGACCCAGTGTTCATGTTCAGGGGGTGGGGGCATCAGTTACCTAGTGCCTAAAAAGAAACTGCAGCGACATACGCATACTAAACATGACTTAAACCGTGTGCACACTTTTCAAGACAGCTGGGATATACTCTAATGAAGGTATCGGTGAAATCATGTGGTAAGATAAAAAGGTGCTCACGCCGCGGCTGGCAGCGCGCACTTTTAATTGCAGATGTTATTTCTGAAAGCGCTTTGTTTTGCTATCACCGGAACTAAGAGTGCCATCTTCAGGAGGGTAGGGAAAATAGAACCTCCTTAAGCGGGAAATTCGAAATTTCACTTGAAACGCGCGTTTTTTTGCTGTCTGGTCACGCTTAACCTAATGCGCCCAATCGGCAATGCAGGGCTGGGGGGTGCATATAGTGTCATCATCAATGGGGATTTTTGTGCATCCCTTGTATTGACGCTGACGCCGCCGACGCGGCGTCAGCGCCAACAGGAGTGGTGCAAGCAACCAACATTACGTTATGACGTCACAAACTGGCAAAATTTCTAACGTCATCAGGCGTCATTGTGACGTCACTACGACGTTGTATATATATATATATACATATAGTGACGTCATACCGCGAGATGTCACGTGATGACGTCATGAAATCCAATGTCACTTGGTCAAAGGTGGGCCGATCACGGAGGCAGTGCAAAACCAGGCGAAGTGCCTCCGATCCTGGAGGCAATGCAAAACCACGGTAGGTGCAGAAGCTTTCGGAGGGTGGCGGGGCAGGAACAATAACATCGACTCAGAAGAAGATGAATAATGGCGTTCGCCTTAGTTGTCGCCTTGGGTGAATACATGAGGGACCAGACCCGTAGCCAGGGGGGAGGGGGGGCCTAGTGACCCCCCCCCCCGAAATTCAGGTAGAGGGGGGGTGTTTTACCGAGAAAAAATAATGAATATAGGGGGCTTTCAAGGTTTTCAACAGGTGGGCCCCCCCCCCCCCCGAAAAAAATTTCTGGCTATGGGCCTGTGAGGGACCCTGTAAGGATTCTGCTTTAAATGAACGCTTTGCTACAATACCGGTTCTGCGTTTCTGTCCCTTCTCTTTTTATGCCTTGAAGTTGACCCAACATTCCTTTCCGCGCCGGACACTAACTTATGAAACCGCGTTGGTCGATAACGCCTAAACCAAATACTCCTTCCTCGTCTTCAGAATAATTTTCATGCTTCGTTTTCTTTCGTACATTTTGTAAATATTCGCGACTTTCACTTTTATGAATTCCCATATGACTACTGAACCTAAAGACGGTTTCTGTTCTTTGAAATCTTGTCTTGTTGGGGGGCTCCGGAAACGATGAGGCGGGCCCGTCCTTTTCCCACGTGACTGTGCGTTACCCCTGGGGCACATTATTTGGTGAATAATTGTAAGGTGGCGCATAATAAAGCCACTGCAGCGCAGCCGGGTACCCTTAGGACGAATATAATGGCTTGTGTCACGTAAGTTTCTGATGGCACAGGTGTTCTGGCTACATCATTAAAATTTGGGCGCCGCTTTGTGTTCCACAATCCATTCGCTTCGTAAAACGCCGAGTCAGGATCGTGGTTCGATGGGCACTCTAATAAAGCTTAGAACCCCATGAGGGAGCTTGGGCCAGCGTTGGCTCAGTCCTGGCGCACTCATTGATCGAAAATTCCGTACGTAAAAGGCACTCACATACAAACGGGGCTCGCTGTTCTCGGGTATTGCACGGTGGTCGGGGTGCAGAGTGATGTCCAAGTTCTTCGCTAATCCCTCGGCGTACAATCGCTGGTGAATGAAACTTAGGACAGACTGGTGGGCTAGTTGGTAGTGCATAACTCGGAACAGTAGCGCAAAAATTACACCACAGACGAGAGAGCAGACGGAACACAGCGCTAAACTAACAACTCAGTGTTTATTGCAGGTGATCGCATATATATGCACATGACACCGCGCGAAAGGAAAAGAAGGAGGCGAGGTGGGGGGAAAGGAGCACACAAGACAATCGACCCAGCAAATCACACAAGCGGCTGACGCGACAAAAAGAGCATTTCTTTTTCTGATAGACAGATTGTCGGTGTTGATGTTGCGCCCTTCGTTAACTTGACTAGGGAATTTCTGGCCCCCCTAGGTACACAAGGGAGCTAGTTTTGCTCGGCAGCACAGGGTAGCCAACATGAACCACGCCTACGCCGCTAACATTGGGCGTTGTTTAGGTGGCTTTTTAGTCTCGCGCAGTTTAGGGTAGGTACTCACTAGCGGCAAAAACGCGCGCGACACGCCGCGTGCGGCAAGCGCGCTCGCGGCAGGTGCGTGCGTTCCCGTTCCCATTTGCGTTTTACGCGGCGCGGCAGCAATTCTTGAAGTCTTATACAACTCGAGACTCCATGTATCACTGCCTTGTGGCGTAAAACGCGAATGGAAACACGAACGCACGCGCCAGCCGCGAGCACGCTTGCCGCACGCGGCGTGTCGCTCGCGTTTTTGCCGCTAGTGAGTACCTACCCGAACGGTGGGGCACCGAGAAACCACGCTTCGCCGAGAGCAAGCGTTCTGCACGCTTTTATTAGTCTAGAACCCAAACGCGCCGCGCCTCGTCATGTGGTAGCACCAGACATAGGCGTGCGCACGAGGGGTGCAGAGGGGGGCGCCCCCCCCCCCCAATTTACCTAAGAGGGGGGGCGCAAAGTCGGCCCTATACATTGACTTAATAGAGGGGAGGGGGCGCTGCAACGAACCCTCGCCCCCCCCCCCCCCCTGAAGGGGAACCCTGCGCACGCTTATGGCACCAGAGAATTGCGGACTTGTGGAACACGCATCGCTTGCGGGAAGCTCGTCGTCGCCACATTTAACCAATATGCTTCTCACCGCACCCGTACATGGTCCGGATCGAAGAAGGTACGAAGGACACACCCGCGGCAAACAGCGTAACCCGAGTAGACGACGCGCTGCATGCAACTAGCCAGTAATGATCCGCAACTAACCTGTAAACGCAACACTAGCCAGTGCTGCGTTTCAATGAAACCGCGGTGCCAATTTTTCGCTCAGGAGCAGATCGCAGTACAGATGCGCACACGCGTGTCGCGGAAAGCCGATACATGTGTCCCTGCAGCCATTGTGTGTAGTGGACATTATAAATAAAGTATTGAAATGCACATTGACCGTTGGCAGCTCGCGCAATCGGACGGTCGTGCAAATAGCCGGCAACCTTTTCTGAGCTTTAAAAAATAGGAGGAAAAGACCCTTCACTGAGAATTTTCGGCAATTTTCCTAATAAAACCGCGAAATAAAGTTCGTTAAACGCATTTTAATAAAACAGCGCGAAGAAAGCCGCTTATTTTCGCACAGCTCGAAAGACGAGTCCATACACAACCGACTATGGATACAAAGACCACTTTTCGCGGTGCTTTAGAGTTTTTCCTGAAGACCAAGTTTGTACCAACGCCTGTACATGTATTTGAGTCGCTATAAACATCTAGCACTCACCACCATTGTGAGTGACCTTATTCGCCGCAATCGTGGGAGAGAGAGGGCGCTATCTTGGTATCTCACTCTCGGTGGGCACTGTGGCCCCAGTGGGCTACGATGGGTCATTGGGGACACGCGCTTGGATTTCGTTTAAGCAGGAGGGGGGCCCAACAATCTTGATACTGGTGGCTGGCGCCAAATCCCAAACCAGGACCTGCACTCGAAATCTACTTCTTGTCCGCAATAGTAGAACTGGAGACTTTAGTGGTTACCCTTGAAGGCCTGTATGGTGTTGATGAAGACACTATCCCGGCATTCGAGCGATCTACGTCTTGTCTTCAGCGGTAGAACAGATTGTAGTGGTGTGGTTACTCTCGAAGGCCTGTATGTGTTGATGAAGACATTATACCGGCATTAGAGAGGTCTAACATCTTGTCTGCAATGGTAGGCCAGAATGTAAGGGATACTCTCGAAGGCCTGTATGGTGTTGATGAAGACACTATCCCGGCATTCGAGCGATCTACGTCTTGTCTTTAGCTGTAGAAGAGATTGTAGTGGTGTGGTTACTCTCGAAGGCTTGTAGGTGTTGATGAAGACGCTTTACCGGCCATTAGAGAGATCTAACATCTTGTCTGCAATGGTAGGCCAGAATGTAGTTGTTACTCTCGAAGGCCTGTATGGTGTTGATGAAGACACTATCCCGGCATTCGAGCGATCTACGTCTTCTCTTCAGCGGTAGAACAGATTGTAGTGGTGTGGTTACTCTCGAGGGCCTGTAGGTGTTGATGAAGACATTATACCGGCATTAGAGAGGTCTAACATCTTGTCTGCAATGGTAGGCCAGAATGTAGGGCATACTCTCGAAGGCCTGTATGGTGTTGATGAAGACACTATCCCGGCATTCGAGCGATCTGCGTCTTGTCTGCAGCGGTAGAACAGATTGTAGTGGTGTGGTTACTCTCGAAGGCTTGTAGGTGTTGATGAAGACGCTTTACCGGCATTAGAGAGATCTAACGTCTTGTCTGCAATGGTAGGCCAGAATGTAGTGGATAGTCTCGAAGGCTTGTAGGTGTTGATGAAGACGCTTTACCGGCACTAGAGATATCCACAAAGCATGCTCATTTCAGATAGAATCGCTTCCCAGCGATCGTGAACTGCCGATCTAAAAATGCCAATGTGCAAGTATTTGTGTTTGGGGACCTTGAGGGTTGAGGTGATGCAGGCTGATCGGATTGTCAAGGACACCTAGTGACGACAACGCAGGGCTGAACGGGTGCGGTCGACCCTGGCCCAGGCACCCTTGGGATGACCCATCTCGGGTAAATAATATCAGTCATACCACACATGGCATCCTCCAACTTTTTTCTCAACTGATCGCCCACTGAGAAGAGCGTGCACCGGCCCATCGTTTCTGCTTTTCCCCCAAAACAGTGAAGCATTGCCAAAGTTTCACGGGGATCCACTGTGAACGGTCATTCACAAAGGCTCGAACAATCACACCATTTCCTGAAGCAAGATGTGTATGAGAAACGATTGGGATTGGTACAAAAGTCAAGAAGACCGCAGGTACAGTAAACTCTATCTTTCCTGTGGCTTCTGTTGCGTTATTACCTTTTGCACAAGATTACAAGTGTGAATTTGCCTCTTGAGATGAGAGAGTTGAGTTGAGTTGAATAAACTTTATTTTGCCCAACGAGAAAATACAGTCGAAAACTCGCACACTTCGTGGCTATATCGGTAATCATGTCTTGGGGATTGCACACCGTACAACGAGAACCGCGAGATGCGTAGTATCCGACGAAGGCTTTATGGTGTTGAATGGAAAACTCCTGCATGAGTGGAAGTTCGAAAATATATTCCATGTGGAACATGTCATATTCGGGCGTGAAAACACGGAAATGCCGAGAAAGCCTTTAACCCCTTCAGACGCCACCTATGAAGAACTTTCTGTAAATGTGTGAAATCGATAAAACGTTATCTCAAGACACTCGATAGTCTATTGCAACAAAAATAATCTGATAAAAAATCCACGCATATCCACGAAGTGAATGATGATGATGAGTGGGCGAAGCACGGTGATTGTTCGGTAACCGTGAATCTCCCATGATATTTGTCCACTCGCTCGTGGAAATGAGTGACAACGCGTGCGTTCAGTATATACAATGTGTTTTATTGGTTATAACTCGTATGTCGTACCGAGTTATGGATTCCGTTTTCCTTTCATTATCACCGCTTTGTGGTCCGTGAAATGTAGAGCCAATGGTTCTTCGAGCGGATCTAACCTGAAGTTGGCAAAGACAAGGTCTATGCACGTCTTCTTGCTGGTTGTTGGTTGGCAGCAATCACCTCTTTGTTTTCGACGTAAAGCTGTTTGTACTTGTTGTTGCTTAGTACATTCACCACCTCGTTTCTGAAAGGCACGTACAGCAAGACTTGCTCTCGCCTGTAATCGTCAAGAGAGTCCAATGTGTAATGTCGGTACTAGATGATGACGCGTCTGTCACGAAGGACATATCTCTTGGTTCGAGAGTCGTACCTATACTTGCTAACGAAATCTGCCAAGCACACGTGTTGCACTTCAGATGTCCCGCTTTCATACTTTTTGCACAACGTTTAGTTTCCAGACAGCCGCCGCATGCCGAGCTCTCGCCACCGGGGTAGCAGATTGTTCTTGTCGACGTTGCCATTTTGCTGCCGCTTCTCGAGCTCTCAACTCCGGGCCCGCTTGTCGTTTCTGTCGTTTTGCTGCTGCTTCTCGCTCTCTCAACTCCGGGTCCGATTGTCGACGTTGTCGTTGAGCCGCCGCATGCCGCGCTTTACGTTCGTTCTGATCCATGGCAGAAAGGGAATCTTCGTCATCTGTACAGTCGCGGCCACTGTTATATGCAACAACTGCACGCAGAACATGTCTAGGTTTCATTTTCTTGCATAAAAACAAGGGCTTAGATTTGCATAAGGCTACTGGTGATTGACAGCTCAGACTCTTTCCGACAAACTAGTAAAGCGCACGTAAAATGTTTCCCCATCCACTTGCAGTTAGGGGGCCAGCAATACGAAAGGTGCTCATTCGAGTGTTGCATCTAACAGTGACCGCGACTGTACATATAATCATCAATGTGATTTAGCTCGATCCGGGCTGATGTTTTCGCACCTGGGCTATGAGCGCGCACGCCGCCGCCGCACGCCGACAAGGCTCGGTCCTAAGGTGCTCCGCCCCTAAAATAAACACAAACAACGAAGGCCGCCCATTTCAGCTGGGCAACCTTCAGCTGGGCAACCTTCAGCTGAGCTTCAGGCTTGGCAGCACTAGTCAGCACTTCAGGCTTGACAGAACTTGGCAGCACTGACGAACCAGTGTCGCATAGGCCTACCATTTAGCACAAATGTTAGCTGAGTTTAGGTTACGCCTGATGTAGCGAAGGGCGTTCTGCGCGCTGTTAGTCAACGCATGAATGTCACGATTTAGCACATTTGAACAACAATTAAACAACTGTAGTGAAAGGTGCAGCCCTGGTTCTTGAAACATTTATTTCCATTCGCCACTGTTTACACCATTCGGCAATTTCCGCGACATTACCTTCCGAAGAGCTAGTGTTGAAAGGTTTAATTGCGAAATCATCTGCAGACAGTCTAACTGTCGATGCAATATTTTTCCTGATGTCGTTGGAGTGTAGCAAAAATAAAAATTGGTACCAGCACAGAGTCCTAAGGTACACCGTATTTAACTAATGGCCACGCAGCATAAGATTCATTGGCA
>JALIZH010017376.1:0-25368 GCA_030522465.1 Rhipicephalus appendiculatus | reverse complement strand
ACTGTTGTTCTTTATTCGCATAATAGCAAAACACTGACTGCGCCTTCTTGTACCCAAGGGAAGTATCAAAGCTCTCCAGATTCCACTGTGCTTGCTATTACCCTCTATCCATACGGACATTTTCCAAAGAAGCAGGCAAAACAGGTGAATTCTGCCAAAATACATCGAAATGGTGTGTCGAAAAGCGTGACGTTACGCATTCCCCTAAAGCACTGGTCCTTCATTAAGTTGCATGGGCCAAGATAATTTTGTTATTCGTTTCGCAAGGGCCCAGCGTTCTCGCCATTCTTGCATCAAGTCACCTTGCCCGTTGCTATCTCGAAGGCCCAGCGTACTTTTTAAAGTACAGTATCATAACTCCTGAAGAAACACACGTAACTCTATGAAAATGTGCACGTCTGGTTATCTATTGTTGTTAATTAAATAAGCAAAATGTCAATAAAATCGGACCAGTAGTTCTTTCGTGGGCCTTTATGGGTTAAAATATGTACGTCGTGTACAAGTTAGGATCCTCACATAAACATTGTATCTCAGCAACTTCCTTTTACTACCAAACCCCTCTGGCGTTGTATTGAAAAAGAGAACTTATATTACGCCACGCGCTATTTTAATTACACATGAAATACATCTGTTGCGTTTGTCTTACTACGACTGGGCATAATATATGGTACTGTTGAAGAACAAAGCTGCGCATAACTGTCTGTTTTACTGTCTTTCTTGTATATTTTTATACGTTAGAGGGCCACTTGTTTGTTTCATAAATGTGTTGTTTGTGACACTGTGGACTTTACTGAGTCCACTGCGCCGGACGGCCCGAATTTATCACACCCACGAGATGGAAGTACAGGCGAGACGGCGTAGAAAAAATTACACCATCTCCCGCAAAAGGGAACCATGTGTAGATGCGAAGCAGCGGGCGCTAACGCTTACACTGGCGGCGGCGTTGACGCTGGCGCTCATCGCAGCGTTGCGCAGGAGAGAAAACTGGGGAGGCGCAAAGCACGCAGTGATGGAGCGGTGTTTCCTACTGGAACATGCCAATCGCTGCTAATGGGCAATGAGAGACAGAAGACTCCGACTGGACACAGAGACCCGCAGTCCGCTTTTTGTTAACGCGCACGCTGCGAATTTTTATTGTTCAACAACGCACAGGAGAAATCTCCCACTGGCACCAACTTGCAGGTCAAGATCCAGTGGCATATGTATACGGGGGTGGCCAGTGAATGGTTGTGCAGCGCGAGCAGTCGGTTTTTTCAACCAAGAAACTCGCTAGCAGACGCTGCCTGCGTCGGCGTCGCGAGGCGAGAGAGGGAGGGGGAGCGTTGGAGAGAAGAGAGAGGGAGGGACGCGCATGCGCAGTCGGAGTGTGGACGCCGCGGGCAGGGATGCCTAGAGGAGAGAGGGGGGAGCGTAGGAGGGGAGACAGGAGGGGAGGCGCATGCGCAGTGAGGGTGTGGTTGCCGCGGGGAGGGACGCCTAGAGGAGAGGAGAGGTTTTGGTGGTGGTGGTGGTGTGCAGCGTGACCATCCTTACTGCGCATGCGCAGTAAGGATGGTCACGCCGCACACCACCACCACCACATTAAGCTTCGCCATAAGATGCTTCACATCTAAAACAAACCTGCGTTTAGTGCATCGCTACGGTGAAGCGTACATATAAGTTGAAACTGACCTAGTACAATGTGAAGAAACCGAGGAGAAGCGATCCATCAGAGTCCACGTCTAGTCTGTCTCTCACTTCGCAGTCCCTCTCCGCGCGTTTTAAAGGGCACCAGACGCATGGGTCACGTCACGCTACCGATGACAGGGCGAAATATGAATATCATATTGTTCTCACACCACCGATCACGCCACTAAGATACAGATGCCGAAAAGCTAGGCGCGCGCTCACTGCACTTTTGCGCACAGCACAAACGCACGCACGCACAATTGGGCCGCATTCCACACTAGCGTTCGTCCACTAATTCCGGCGCTGCCGGCGTTACAAAGCCAGATGGCCCGAGAGGGTCCTCCGGCTGTCTACGTTTTCGCTTCTAGGGCTGATGGGGGCCACGGAATCGAAGCTTAACAAACTGTCTCGTCGCCGATGGAGATCCCGACGGGCAGGGGACAACATCTACTTTCTAGAAGGATCAGTTGTCGAAGCGGGTAGCCTTCTTGATTCAGAGAACTCTACGTGGTGCATGGCTCTATGCATAGTTCGGTCTCGCAAGGTCGTTCCTACAACATGCACCGATGCCGCAAAAGCCTGCGAAGTCACGGGGAAGCTCAGCCACCGAGAAAGCAAGCGCGAGACAAGTGCCTACCGAGCCCCGCCAGGATTACTTGAAAACACAATAGTGACAACCTTGCTACACTGCTGGTAGCACTGAACACAACCATAATTTCATTACACACCTGAGAACGCAAAGGTTTTCCATAACTGCGCGAGAAAAGATAACGCAAAAACCTATGTCAGGAAGAGAAACCTTCGAGGCCAATTCATGATCTAGAGGCTTCGGCTTAAGCCGTCGGCGTTACCATTAAAGACTCACCCTTTATTTACCGTACTCATATGAATACTGCTGCAAAACGAGGCTCCAGCGTAGGAGGCGCCCATTTTTGGAAGAAGTTGTCTGCAGCCGTCTGAGAGGCCAACGGTCAGTTACTACGGCGAGCTTCCAGCCAAGAACGATAACTTTTACAGACCCATAGGAGACACGCACATTCTTTCTCGGTTGCGCTGTAGGCTTGTTCTCGCACAGTCCGTTTACAACTGGCATAAATTACTGGGTCTTCCTCGTCCTCTCCCTATTGGCAAAACACTGCTCACGTGTCCCGCTCACGAGCGTACAGCGCACACCAAAAACGCACGCAAAAGTGCGCTGCATGCCACAGCAGCGTCTCCATTTTTTCGGGTGACTGCACGTCCGTTAATTCCAGGTTGCGTAGTTTGCAGGCCCGAGAGAGTCCGCACGCTGTCTGCGAACTTGCTTCTGGGGCTAACAGGAGTCAAGGGATCGCAGCTTGAAACAACCGCATGAACAGGTGCAGCAACAGCTATGCCTGACGCGTGATACGCTCATGTAAAAGGTTCGTACGAAGCGCCCAGAAGTAAGAAGGCTTGCGGTGCTTACGAACAATCACGTCAGCTATACCATGGGCTTCCATGATGTATGTGAGAATGAAAACTCAAGTGCGCCTGTTATTAGGGTTGTGAGCTGCTTTGGTGTCACTTTGACCTATCAAGAGCGGCGAATGAGGTGTTAACCTATCCTAAAATTCCTGGAGTGTAACGCACGGCAGATACGAGTACCCTCAGAATATACGAGTAAAGAAATAAAATTGGCGAAGCTTCCACTCAGCCTCGCAATGCTTGAAACAGTGAAACTGGACGATTATGAAGAATAATCTTGTTGCTTCTAGCTTGTTTTTAGGCCTCAGCTAGGTGATGCAGGTTTTTTCTAGGTTGCTTCTAGGTCGTTGTTAGGCTTTAGATAGGTGAGGCTAAGTGGTTTCTACGTTGATTCTCAGCGCAGATAGGTTGCAGTTAAACCACAGAGTCACACACCCGACATGGGCCCCTCGTTGGCAAAGACCTTCCATCGCTTCGGGGTCTTCTCGCGGCCGCCCTTGCTGTCCCGTTCCTTAGTATTCTCTCACTGTACGTACTCCGGGTCTTTGGCTCGGCATCGTCGCTTCAAAACCATTTATCGGACTAACTGTTGCCTTCTTCCTCTTTTAGTGGAAGTTGTAAGTGGTATATTTACGCAATTATGATCAGCATTATATTCTGATAGACCACACAGTGCCACATGCCCGTTTCCTTGTCTGTTATCTGCGTTATTTTAGTGGACAAGTGTTATACCGGTGTCACACGGGCACTTTTAATCGCGATCACCGCCGATCCGGATTAAGGACGACCCGGACTAGGTGCTGCTACACGGTCACTTTTAATTGCGATCAGGCCCGATCGGGATCAAGACTATCGCGATCCGCGCATCGCGATCTGGCTCACAAATAGCGATTTTGCTGTCGTCTGCGCAGCCTGGCCGAGCTTGTTGAAAGCACAGTAAACAAGAAAATCAAGCATAGTTCAATGAAAACACATTTAAGAAGCCAGATATTTATAAAAAACGAATAGTAAACTGTTTAAATTGGAACAATATCTGAAATTTCGCATATTTTAAGATTCTTATTGATCGCATGCAGTTATGGGAGAAGCAGACGATACGCAGACGACCGTTGCCTGCCCTGCTTAGTTCAACTGTCGCACCACTGGAGCATTGCGGCACGTTGAAGCAAATTGATTATGAGTGTTGCTAGCTTTTCGACTACGTCGCAGCTAGCGTACACGCACTTCGTGGTCGAATGAAGAGACCTGTACATTAATTGGCCGCTGGCAGGAGCGACTGGTAGACTTGATGCGCCAGAAGCGAAACTGTGCCGTGTACAACGAGAGTGCCGCTTCGTTGCGACTGCACGGCTACGAGCGGGGGCCATCAGAAATCAAAGTGAAGATTAAGAATGTCACACAGCAATACAGGTAAGTGCAACGAAATCTCTATGGAATTATGTATTTATGAAATTACTATTGTAGTCGCACGCAAAGTTTTTCACGTTCGTGCGTATCTTGCGCGAGAAACATTGCAGAATGGGCCGGCAGGATTCCATGACGTATCGAAATGTTCCACCTGATACGCGAAAAAGATTGTTTGAAAAATTGTTCCCCGGTGTGCGGTAGAGTGTCCTCAAACCATCTCTCGTTGCGATCGAACCTTTGGCGATGTACGACTATATTACCGGCCAATGCGGTATATCCAGCGTCTCTTCATTTTTTTCAGTTTCCGCTCTTGCAACTTCTATATCTAGGTCGATATTGGCAGGTATCATTAGAAGAGCAGCAATTCTGCGCTTTTCTGTGGCACTTTTTGCTAGCGCAGCCAAAAATTCGCGGCTCCTGGCGCAAAAAAGCAGACGACAGAAAGCGTGACTGCCAGCGTTGCCAAGTGTCGACGATGCCTGACGTCACGAGAAGAAGTGCAACAAACTTAAAAGTTTTCACAAAGCAGACGCTTGTGAACAACTTTACTACTACGTATAAAGAAAATGAGTTTCATAAACCACTTGTAAATCGTGTTACACGCATTGTACAAGTTTTAGGGCACGCTAACGCCACCTGGTGCATTTCATCTGACCTAAGCTCGAACCGGATTAACTTGGGCCGTGTAGCAGCGGCCATAAAGTTGATCGCGATCAAGAAAACCGATCCGGATCGCCCTGATCGCGATTAAAAGTGCCCGTGTGACACCGGTATTACACCCTTTTCTTTGGCTAACAGTTGCCTTCTTCGTTTTTAGTGAACTAATGGTTAGTGGTGGGACTTACCCAACGTATTTGGCACAAGCTCGTTTATGAATCGCGAAACAGCATACAACTTACGGCTATCTTGAACAGCTTCGCTGCTAATGAAATTATGTTCCTGCTTACCTTCGGCAAGTGCTTTAAACAGAGAAAACTTTTCTAGCCTATGTGGCGCTATAGGACAACCCCTTCACGGCATCTTAAAAGATGTGTCATTAAACTTGAACATATGCCAGGTGCACAGCTAGCTGTCTTTTTTTTTTTTCTAATGCGAAGCATTTCTTTACGTACTGCAGGCACTTTTACCGTGTCTATGTACGTATCTATCTATCTATCTATCTATCTATCTATCTATCTATCTATCTATCTATCTATCTATCTAGCCGCCTATGTCTGGGTGCTCTCGTGATCACCCCCTTAACTAGGGGTAAACCAAAATTTGTATGGCAGGGTATAATTGTTTGACGAATGTGACTCGCTGGTCATGACATGAATAATGTGACAGTCCCGTCGCGTACGTCGTCAAACCCTTTCCACCAGACACGTGTGGCAGATACCCGTAAACCACTGGTGGGTATGAGCCACAGGTATGCGGGTATGTGCCACAGGTGATTGACAGTTCATAGGAATGGCGAGGACATACATGGGTAATTTTGACGCCAGAGCGTTAAGAAAAAAGCTAACATCGGCAGCATTCACCCTACGAATGCAGCGAATAAATTTCAGGGTCCCAGCTGGAATCAAACCCCATCATTCTGCGTGGCAATCAAGCATTCTAGCACAGAGCCACACCAGGTCTCGGAACGGCTTTTGAACTAGACCCCAATTTTCGCGAAACGTCAATTGTGGTTGCAATGCTAGCTATCCAATTTTATGAATATTAGATATGCACTCCTATGATACAGCCGTCACGTCAGGTTAACGTCACTTCTAGTTAGGCGCTATCTACTGAAGTTGATTTATGTAGCAGTGTCCAGGGCTACCATCCTCGCGAGCACAAGCGCTACCTATCAGCTTACTGCGCCTGGTGTTGATAATACCCATGCTGCTGTTGGCATCATTACGTAACTGTAGACAACTGGTTATATAAAACATATGTCACTGTTCAACATATGTCTGTGCGTACAACATTTGTACATATCTTTAGCGTCATTTCGTAACATTTCATTCAATAAAAAAATTACAACACCGTCCACTTTCCTCCGCATGCTTCTCATAACATCGATTCCAAAGGTACGTGGGCTGCCGATTTTTTTAAATTTGTTTAGTTGAAGCACTATTTTGCATATTGTTTCCGCATCTAGGAAGACGTCAAGTTATCGATTCAAGTTTCTTCGTTTCCGTGACACTAAAGCTTGTAGTATGCTTTGGCGAAGGTTCAGAAGCATGTATAGATTCAGCCAGTAATTGACAATCAATCAGAATATTTCTGGAAAGAGATGAAGAGGTTCTGACAGGAATGCCGAGACCGAGCTGCTCCCTACGACTGCCAACTACGCTACTATCACATGCCTGTTCAACCCATGTAGTCAAACGCTGTGCATCTGGAACATTTTCGTTATCAGTAGCGTAGACTTCTTCGCAGGCCACTGACATACTGGTCATCGTTAGAGATACCTATCTCCTCTCGGTCAGATTCAACTCTGGCCGCTTCATTAGCTTTGTTTTCCATTTTCTCACTTTTTGCAGTCCCACTGACTTTTTTTTTATTGAAATAGAAAAATAAATGAAGGAGTTGTTGTCACCATTGCTTGGTGACGGCTACCCCTTTCCACTTGGCTATTGCGATAAAAAAAAAGAAACAAAATATATATACATATATACAGTCCTACATCGGTAAGTTCGATAAGTCTCATTTAGGTATAGAAAACACATGATTGCGGTGCACACTTTCAATACTCATCACAAATCTTTGTGTCCTCAAAAAAAACGTTGGAGCGCTTTCATCACTTTTCGGCTTATCCTTGGCGGCCATGGGCCTAGTATTTTCCCCAACGAAAACGCTCGTTCCGAGTCTAGCGTGTGGAGTTCCTGTTCGAGTCGCCGTCTGTGTGTGTCGTGTCTGGGGCAGTCGAGCAATAGATGATACACATCCTCGTCATCGTGGCCGCATGAGCATGTTGACGATGTTGCACGTTGTATACGAAGCAAGAAGTGCTTTGTGTAAGCAGTTCCTAGCCTGAGGCGGTGTATGAGCGTGTCGATACGTCTTGGGAGCTGAGGGTCTAATTGACACTCGAGATTGGGATCAACAGCGTACAAGATCGATTCATTTGTGTTGTCTGAAAACCAGGTGGTTAAGCATAATTCACGTTTCGTTCTTCGTAAGATCCCGTTTATGTCGCATTGAGAGATAGGTATGAGGCGGGTTTGTGTATAATGATGAGCGGCTTTCGCCAACTCATCTGCCATTTCATTTCCCTTGATTCCGCAGTGACTGGGAACCCACTGAAATGTCACGCAGTGATCTGACTTCGTAGCTTCTGAAAGCTCCTTCAGGATAGCGTATACTATTCGTGTATCTATTTTTTCCTGAAGTAGCATTTTCCACGCACGCAAGGGCCGCCAGGGAGTCGGTGATTACCACCCACCTTCTTGGCGTCGTTGACAGTTTAATAAAGCTGATTGCATGCAAAATGGCTACAAGCTCCGATGTTGTTGAAGAGGAGAGGTGACCCAACCGACATGCATATTCTTCATGTAGCTCCGGAATGATGAACGCTGATGTCGCAGTCTCTTTGGTGACGGAGCCATCAGTGTACACGTGAGTGTAGCCTTGGTACCTGTCAAACAGGTGATGTGAGGCCAACTGTAGTGCGGCAACTGTTGGTACGTCATGTTTCCCGAATAGCAGCGCGTAACTCTGAAAGAAGCTTCTCTCCTATGTTTGTAAGCACGAACTAATTTTTACAAACATAGTTACTTTCCTAGAACAGTCACAGATTGGAATTTACTGCCTCAGGAGATTTTTACCTCTGAAAATTTTTCTACGGCACTGGAAAATTATTTCGTTGGTGTCTAGCGTTTCGATATGTTGTAATCTTGTTGTTTCACAGACGAGATGCCTCTTTTGCCGTACTTTTTTTTTTTGAAAATTATTTTGATGGTGTCTAGCGGTCCCACAAGTTGTATTCTTGTTGTTTCACAGACCTGATGCCTCTCTTAGCGTTCTGATTGTAAAACAGAAATGTCTGCTTTGCTATTTCAGGAATTAGTTCCCTTCAACATCAAGCCTTCCTAATGTTCTTCATCAAGTGCTGCCTCGTACTGATAGCCACCTGGACAGTGTACACACAAGCAAAGCGTGAGCAATCCCGTTGTCTATGTAAACTTTTGCCATTGTTTAGAGCAAAATATTTCAATTAAAATAATTTCGAGTAGGCTTTTCTCTGAAGAGCATACCAATACTGGGATTGTTTTCCTTGAAGCACGGCTGCTTCTGCATTTCGGGGCGATATAATGTAGCTATGCTTCTTCGAATGCTAGTGTTTTTTCTTGTTTTTCTCTCTTGGAGAATGGTGACGGGGGTGGTTACCTCATCAGTCACATCATCCGGCCGTCTGTGGTTGGTGGTAGCACAGATTATCATAGAATCGAGCATAATGCATAACTACAAAACACCGCCACTCTGAATTTTTTTTGCGACAATTTTTAGCTTATTCAAGCAGTTTCCGCTCGCTTCCTCGTCACCCTTGTAAGAAACTTGGAAGACGTTTTAGCTTCGCCTTCAAGAGTACAAGGAGATAGCGTAATCGGACCCAGTTCAAATCGACTTCCGAATCGCGGGCCCAGCTTCGCTCCTAGGCGGACACCTAAACCTAGCCACAAGGAAAGGAACGTGTGTGCTCCTGCAAACTTGGCCTATGAAGCTATTCCAGAATGCCTACTGCAAGTACAGTTGCGAAGTGCCCACTGCGGCATACTTCTTTCATTTGCGAGTTGGTGAAAACAATGCGCGTCCGTAAGGCAACGCGCGCACCTGCACTGCTGCACATGTTGTTGATGTTTTTGTAAGCTCATGATTTCTCCAAAATATAGATTTGGCCGAATAATGTTCCGGATTAAAGGGACTAGACACCGCCGGGGTTGGACATGAACTAGTTTAGAGGAGGCGCCAAGCCATCGCCTGCTGCTTATTATGGGAATGATAAGTGCGCGATGCCCGGTAGAAAGCGGGCCCTCCCCGTTCTGTAAGGGTTAATAATATCTCTGTAGCTAACCACACGGTCTCCTGCCAGCATCAGCCGCAGTGCCTTGGTGGTTCGACTTGGCAGTCCTAGAGCGACGATGTCCGCTGCCTCGTTGACAGGGAGCGAGGAGAGCGCTGGCGCCCAGATGATATGGACAACCCGCTAACCACGAAAGTTAGCCAGGATTCTAGTGCTTCCGGTGAGATGCTTCACTTTGGGTTATTTAGAATTGCGGATTTTGAATCGCTAGTTATTCTGCATCAAGGTGGAAAAAAAAATTCAGGTGTCCTTTCCCAATGTGGGAAATGTGGGCAAGCTAAGCTTGGTGTGGGCGTGCCTGACGTCCAGCCTTTCTTTCGTTCTTTCTTTCTTTCTTTCTTTCTTTCTTTCTTTCTTTCTTTCTTTCTTTCTTTCTTTCTTTCTTTCTTTCTTTCTTTCTTTCTTTCTTTCTTTCTTTTCTTTCTTTCTTCCTTTCTTTCTCTCTCTATTTCTTTCTTTTATCCCTTCTTTTCTTTCTTTCTTTGTTTCTCACTTTACATGTAGTGGACGTTATTGAAACGCTGTTTTTGGGCTGAATCGGTATCGCATATTTCATGTTCTTTTCAGCGTTTGCCAGCCTGTATAAAGGCCCAACAAAAGGACCGTAACGCGATCCTGGATACGCCGTTTAGGAACTCAATTTTCTCGAAGCTAGAATTGTCCTAAAATGTGTAATTCCTGATGTCGTTCTTACGTGTTGTCCAGCAAATACTTTCTAACGGCCAACATGAAATATTTCGATGAAGTGCCCATGACAAGTGCACTGCTCCCAAATTGGTTTTAGCATCGTCAGTAGAACGCATTGTATGCTTCAGTTGAGTTCACATTAGGCAACCATGGGCACGTGGCCTAGTGTTCAAGCAGCGCATCCGCTATTACTTTTTTCGATGCCACTCAGATGCACCCGATCGAGCCGTTCAAAACCCTTTTCTGTTGTCCTTACCCCCTCTCCTCCGTCGGCTAGTGGTGGTATTGCTTTGAGCTACAAAGGAAGAAGTACGCAGGAAGAAATTCGACCAACGCACAATGTAGGAAACGGACGGCAGGTCTAGAGTGTCTCCACGGGAACAGCAGCGTCTTGCGCTCAGCTGCACGTGTGAACCTTTTTTATCGTATGTTTTATGTGACGTCGCACCACAACAATTCCCTGAACTAAGGCAGACCAACAGTTCCCATTGAGGAGCGAGCGTTTGCACGGGCAATGAAAAAAAAAATGAAGAGACGTTGCTTCAAGACACTCGCTTTCAGAGCGGGTTTCAACCCCAGCTTCGGAAAGAAAATTTATTTGGTTTTTTTTTTTTTGGTACGCGCCACTTGTGGGTGAGGAGGGTTTTTCGGAACACCACCATCACTAGCTACAAAGGTCAGTGAATACGAGCTTCGCTTGAGAAGCATTCAATTTTCAAATGCCCTAACATTCATGAGTGCACACCATGCATACAAAAGGAGGCCACTCAAGAGAGTACAGAGGAAAGAAGGAAAGCTTTCCCGTAACGACAAACCTCTGGCGTGTATTTTTCTACACTCGGATGCCACGCGCTAAAAAAGTAGGCCGCGTTCCCACCGTGGTTTCAGGTTACACAGCCTCTATTTCTTGACGACACTGACGACACGGTCTGTTTGCGTTAGTATATATAGTACAGCCAACAAATATTGCTCGAACTAGCAATCTAGAACTCGGTTCCTTGTGCTTTCTTTTTGGTTCTGCTGGTATACCCACCAACACTAGAACTCGTAAGCGGGATACTTGCACCGCTTCAATAACAATCAAGTGTGAACCGCATGTGCGAAACAAGGCCGCTCGCAAATTTACACAAGCAGGGCACACAAGTAAGAAAATGAAGCCAAGGAAGCATTTCGTATCGATATCCCACATGCACAAGCAAAAATCCAGATGCATAATAGCAGCCACCTCCTCTATCATGGCTTGTCGTAGTCTATCTCTCCGGCTCTCTCTCTGTTTCTCTCTATTTCTCTCTCTTTATTTTTTTTTTTTTTTGCTAAGGCGTCTACATGGCGTTCAGTGGTAATGCATGCGAAAGAAAATCTCAAATAATCTCTTTTTCGATGCACTGTCGCCATCACCCTTACCGTTATATTTCCCCAGTGAAAGGCTCGCACACAAATGCGTCATTTGCACCCGCAAAAGTCATGGCGAGCGCCACTACGCCTTGATGCGGTCGGCAGCGACGCAGTGATTTCATTGCGTTTTAATAACGCTATATTATTTTAATAATATTAAAACTATTTATATCAGCGCTTTGACCTATGCTCAGATATTCCCAACTATGAGTCTACGCAACTCATAAACGAAAAATAGTTCCGCGAATAGTGTTGGAGAGCTGAATTAACGTCTATCACAGTCACTGATACCCTGTTCATTCTTACTTTGTGCGCGGAGCAGCCCATAAAATTTCGTTCAACTCGCATTGCAAATCACTAAAAGCGCCACATTAGATGGCAGTCACATCGTATTTTTTTAAAAAATACCGCCCGCTTTAAAGAGAAGATGGAAAAATAAGACGCCCAGTGAGCATAAATGTGAAAATGCGATGGTTCTGAAAAGGCGCTAGAGCCTTTGTACTGAAGAGTTTTTCGGTAGAGAAATTATTTATAAAGCTAATTAAGCAATCCGTTCAACTAGCGGGCTTATACGATTTTAAAAGGTATGATGACGCGCTCAATATGGGGAACAACAATTATGGGCCAATTCGAGACATGCAGCGCGTCTGCTTGATTTTCATGCTCCGCGCAAGTGAGCTCACACACACACACACACACACACGTATATATATATATATATATATATATTATAGGCATCTATTATGCACTTCATCCTCATTTGAGCAGCCATCAATCATCATCATCTGTTTGGCTGCAAATCATCATCGTTTTTGGGTGCGCGCTTCATCATCGGATCCGTGGCGCTTGTTCGCTCCCGAGTTCGCGACCTAATAAACGTCGTCACATTCGAGTCGTCATACGTGGTGGAGGTGGATTTACGATCCCCGGTCCTCTCATCGCCCAGTCTACCCGCTGGAGCTCCGTTCGGGCCGCCGCTTGCACCCTCTGTACTCCAACATGTCGCAGAACGAGCCGGCCGGCGCCCATGCCGCTCCCATCCCGGCGCCGCAAGCCTCGCCTCTGTACGTCGTCAACCACCAGCGTGACCCCCCAATCTTCGCCGGTCTCCGCGGAGAAGATGTGGAAGACTGGCTTGACAACTACGAGCGAGTAAGCGCTACTAATCTGTGGGACGATCCCAACAAGCTACGTCGCGTCTCCCTTTATCTCGCGGGTGTTGCGAAGACATGGTTCTTTAACCATGAGATTGACTTGACCGACTGGCCTGGCTTCAAGCAGCAGCTTCGTCAAGTATTCGGCACACCCGCCGTTCGATCCGCTCTCGCGAAGAGGACCCTCGATGCTCGCACACAACATCCCGGCGAGTCATACACGTCGTACATCGAGGATGTTCTTTCGCTCTGCCGGCGTGTCAATTCGTCGATGTCCGAGTCGGAGAAACTGCGCCACATTCTGAAGGGCATAGGGACCGCTGCCTTCAATGCCCTTGCTGTCCAGAATCCCTCTACTGTCGCTGACGTCATCACCACGTGTCAGCGCCTCGATGAACTGGACTCTGTTCGGCTGCAATCGGGCACCAGCGAACACCGACCGGCGGACCGGGACCTTCGTGACTTGATCAGGGAGATTATACGCGAAGAGCTACAGTCAATGGGCTTCTCCCCACCTTCCCCATCTTTCACACAGCCTTCAGGCACGGCCTTGCGAGACATCATCAGGGAGGAACTAACGTCATTCACCGGCCCAGCGCACGTACAGCCACCTGCTTCCAGCCCGCCAACGTACGCGCAAGTTGCTGCCGCGCCTCCCTGCAACGTAAACCCTACCTTGCCGCTACCATCGTTCGCATCGGTTGCTGCGCCACCGGTCCACTTCCGTTCTATGCCACCTGAACCTCCCTCTGCCCACCTGACCGCACTATCTCCTGGTGCGCCGAACGCCATCTACTACTCGCCTTGGCGCTCATCTCGCCCAACATGCTATTATTGTGGATATCGCGGGCATATATCACGCTTCTGCCGCAAGCGCCAGCAGGATGAGCGTCGTGGGTACGACATGCGCGAACGGGATTTTTCCAGTGGGGATTCTTACGCCTCGCGTCATTCCTTCCCTCCGCAGCGAACGCCATCTCCGCCCGCATCGACTGAAGCGAGGAATACTTTCCGTTCAAGCAGACGCCGATCACTTTCACCCTTTCGTCGCTCCTCCTCACCACTTCGCCCTGCCTCGTTTACCACTGACAACCATCCGGAAAACTAAGTGATGCAGTTTTTGGAGGAGAAACTGCATTCCACAGTAGGACTGATATTCCTCCAGCACGCCCGTTCAACATGGTTTCCGTCATAGTGGAAGGACTTCTCGTCGATGCTTTGGTTGACACCGGTGCTACGTTTTCTGTGATTAGATTTGATTTGTGTAAACGCCTCAATAAAGTCATGACGCCTTATAATGGACCCACTCTAGTCGCAGCCCAGGGGAACACCATTCGCCCTGCCGCCCTTTGTACTGCCCGTGTTTTTATCGATGACATCCTTCATTGCATCCAGTTTACTGTGTTAACCCGGTGCTCTCACCAACTAATTCTAGGGTGGGACTTTCTATCTTCTTCTTCGGCGGCAATATGTTGTGGAGAGCGTGTTCTGCACCTTACCGATACAGACTCCATGCTCGACGAAGACATCTACAAGCCACTTCGCCTGTTCGCTCCGGAAGATCTCGAACTGCCGCCACATCAAGAGCGAATTGTGATCCTAACATCTAAGGACATCGACGACGGTGACGTCTTGGTGTCCCCTTCTTCAAATTGCGTGACTAAAGGCATAGCCCTTGCGTCAGGACTGGTACGCTTTCACAACGGTTCCGCGCTCGTCATTGCCATGAATGCTACATCGGAGAAAATTCTCCTTCCACGGGGCACCACAGTAGCCTGCGTTGTCGATGCTGAGCCTGTAAGCATCGCGCCACTTAAGCCTGTCTCCACCAGCGACCCTCCTACCTGTGAGCCTGGTTCTTCGTCCCCTTTCACAGCACTTATCAGCGATGACCTAACAGCTACGCAGGCTCAGCAGCTGCTTGATTTGTTAACCAAACACGCCGATTCTTTTGACGCCTGCTCCTCAACGTTGGGCCAGACTACCACTGCGGTGCATCGCATTCAGACAGAGGGAACATCTATTGTGCACCGCCGCCCGTACCGCGTGTCTCTTGCTGAGCGAAAAATCATAGAGGAAAACGTCGCTGACATGCTCCAACGAGAGGTAATTCGTCCATCAGCTAGCGCTTGGTCATCGCCTGTTGTTTTGGTACGAAAAAAAGGATGGCTCTGTGCGCTTTTGCGTCGATTACCAGGCACTTAACAAGATCACACGCAAGGACGTGTACCCCATGCCACGCATTGACGACGCTCTTGATTCCCTACAAGGCGCGGAATACTTCTCAAGCCTCGATTTGCGTTCGGGATATTGGCAAATTCCCCATGCACGAAGACGATAAGGAAAAAACGGCATTTGCAACTCCCGACGGATTATACGAATTTAACGTGATGCCTTTCGGGCTCTGCAACGCGCCTGCCACATTTGAGCGCATGATTGACACCGTGCTGCGCGGCCTGAAATGGAAGACCTGCCTCTGCTACCTGGACGACATTGTTATCTTTTCGTCAACGTTTTCTCAGCACCTGCAACGCCTGGACGAAGTCCTAACATGCCTTGCTGGCGCGGGTCTGCAACTCAACACCAAGAAATGCCGTTTCGCCAGCAAATCCATCAAGGTTCTCGGTCATGTCGTGAGCAAGGTCGGAATTCGCCCTGACCCCGACAAGACTGCTGCCGTCCTTCGCTTCCCGCGCCCCGGAAGGCCTAAGGATTTGTTTGGGAAGTTTTCTTGGTCTCGCATCCTATTTTCGTCGTTTCATACGAAACTTCGCTTCAATAGCTGCGCCACTACACAAACTACTTGCTTCCGATGTACCCTTTGTGTGGTCCGAAGAATGTCAATCGGCGTTTGACCTGTTGAAGGAAGCCCTCACGTCAGAGCCTGTACTCCGCCATTTTGATGAGACCGCCCCGACACTCCTGCATACAGACGCCAGCGGGCGCGGTATAGGTGCTGTTCTTCTCCAACGCGATGCCTCTTCACGGGAGAGAGTCGTTGCATACGCTAGTCGAGTGCTCACCGCTTCCGAGAAGAACTATACGATCACTGAGCAGGAGTGCCTCGCTGTGGTTTGGTCAGTACAGAAGTTTCGTCCTTATCTGTACGGCCGTCAATTCCCTATTGTAACGGACCACCACGCCTTATGCTGGCTATCTACATTGAAGAACCTGTCCGGGCGCCTGGGTCGGTGGATTCTACGCCTGCAAGAGTATCAGTTTGAGATTATTTACAAATCTGGCAAAAAAACATCAAGACGCCGACGCTCTTTCCCGTTGCCCACTACCTACGGCTCCGCCCGACACTCCCGCAACCGTTCCACACAACACCAGTTTGGACGTCACTTCTAGTTCAGTTGCCTTGCTCGCCTCACTGGACCAGCTGCCCGCCGGCGACGAGCAACCATTCAGCTCTCGCCAGCTCGCTGACCCGTACTGTCGGCGCATCATAGACCACCTCTCTGCAGCTTCGCGTCCACCCAACGCACGGCTTCGTCGTCAACTCTACCAATTTAAGCTGGAGGATGGTGTACTATATCGTCACATTTATCATCCTGACGGTCAACGCTGGGTACCTGTTCTACCACGCTCTCTTCGACATCGCGTACTTAACGCCTTTCACGATGATTCGACTGGTGGGCACCTTGGCTTTCACAAAACCTACGACCGCATTCGAAGCCGCTTTTATTGGCCTGGCCTTTCTACCAGCGTAGCGAGGTACGTAGGTTCGTGCGCTCCATGCCAGCGTCGCAAACTTCCGACATCTGCTCCTGCCGGCCAGTTACAGCCAATTCCGTGCCCCACAACACCATTCGAGGTCGTAGGTGTTGACCTTTATGGGCCTCTTCCCGTCACTGGCGCTGGAAATCGATGGATAGTGACCGCCGTAGACCACCTGACGCGCTACGCCGAGACAAGTTCTGTGGTTACTGGTTCAGCTTCGGAAGTTGCTGACTTCGTCCTCCAGGCCATAATTCTGCGTCATGGTGCTCCTCGCATACTCCTAAGCGACCGCGGAAAGGCATTCTTATCCCAACTGCTAAGTGAAGTTCTACGCGCTTCTGGCACTACACACAAGACAGCGTCTAGCTACCATCCTCAAACAAATGGTCTGACCGAGAGATTTCACCGAACCCTCGCCGACATGATTGCTGTCTACATTGAACCGGACCACAAAAACTGGGATAAACTTCTACCATTCCTCACCTTCGCCTACAACACCACCGTCCAGCGCACCACCGGCTACTCGCCGTTTTATCTCGTTTACGGACGTTCACCTACTTTCTTTCTCGACGTTTCTTTCTTCACCGGCAATGGCACTTCATGTCAGTCTTCTTGCGAAGAATATATTTCCCGCCTTGCCCAGTGTCGCCAGCGTGCTCGTATGAACACAGAGGCCACGCAACAAGAAAGGAAGGTCATTTACGACACCTCTCATCGTGTCGTGTCATTCCGACCGGGTGACGAGGTGTTGCTCTTGACACCGATTCGCACACCGGGTCTGTGCGACAAGTTCCAGCCTCGGTTCATCGGCCCGTACGCAGTTTTGGAGCAGACTTCGCCCGTCAATTATCGCGTGACGCCACTTGTCGTACCAACTGACCGTCGTTACCGCAGCACCGAGGTCGTTCACGTCTCCACAATGAAGCACTTCACGCGACGTTCCTCGACACCTTGACTTGCAGCGGCCAGGCTGGCCGCTTCCACGTGGGGGAATTAGTGTAGGCATCTATTATGCACTTCATCCTCATTTGAGCCGCCATCAATCATCATCATCTGTTTGGCTGCAAATCATCATCGTTTTTGGGTGCGCGCTTCATCATCGGACCCGTGGCGCTTGTTCGCTCCCGAGTTTGCGACCTAATAAACGTCGTCACATTCGAGTCGTCATAATATATATATATATATATATATATATATATATATATATATATATATATATATATATATATATATATATATATATATATATATATATATAGGAAGGTATTTGAGACATACGTCGTATCCCAAATACCTTCCTGCAGTATCAGGGCCTGCGTGATACTTCCTATAGCCGTTATACAGGGTGTCCCACTTATCACGCAGCATGATTTAAAAAAGCGGGACGGCGTTACGTGAAGCAGGCCTTGTGCATATTATTCCCAGTATACTGTAGTAGCCGCTACTATTTTTTTCGCTAATGTGAATTAATTAATTAGTCATAATTAAATTCGTAACTCCGAAAATACTCACCTAATTATCAAAGTGTCAATGAGGCAAATGTTGGCATGTTGAAATGACATCTATCTCTGCTACTTTCAACAAATAACGTACTAATTGCGTGCTAATTTTTTCCTTTCGGATTCGAATGTTGCTTGATGCATGGCCTCCGAGGTCACGCGCCGGCGCACAATCTCGGAGGCCATGCATGAAGCAACAATCGAATCCGAAAGGAAAAAATTAGCACGCAATTAGTACCTAGTTGAAAGTAGCACAGATAGATGTCATTCCAACATGCCCACATTTGCCTCATTGACACTTTGATAATTAGGTGAGTATTTTCTGACTTACGAATTTAATTATGACTAATTAATTAGGTCACATTAACGACAAAAATAGTAGCGGCTACTACAGTATACTGGGAATAATATGCACAAGGTCTGCTTCACGTAACGCCGTCCCACTTTTTTTAAATCATGCTGCGTGATGATTGGGACACCCCGTATATATATATATATATATATATATATATATATATATATATATATTGGGGGGGGGAACAGATAGTTAGCCAGGCCGACGACATGAAGAAGTTTGCGGGTACAACGTGGTAGCAGAAAGCACAGGACCGGGTTGATTGGTGGAATATAGGAGAGGCATTTTCCCTGCAGTGGGCGTTGTCAGGCTTATTATATATATAGAAAAGTCGGCCTGTATTAGTTATTGTGGCGTAATGAAATTCAGGCAAGTTCAACGGCGAAAGTGAAACCCAAGCACCGATGAGCGCAACAAGCAGACGACTAGAATGATGTCACTGTTGGAGACAACGGTTAGAGAGGTGCTGTTCTTCCCCGTTCGTTAACGTATGTGCGTCATGCGTGCTATTATTGAAAGCGTAGCCCACACACCATACAACGAAGTCGGTTGATGGTTGATATAAGGACGCTCGCTCATTCTGGACATCTCAGACGAATATGGCAGTTGCGCTCTTCCGCGTTTCGGTTTCGGTTTCGTCGCTGAATTTGGGAGAATTTCATTACTTCGCAATTATTACTAGAGGCCGCTTTTTCGAAATCTCAAAGCTTAGATGGCTTCTTCGCATGAAGGACTTCAATTCTCCCATTTGACTTAACCCCTAACTCCACTAATTAAAAAGTTAATAAATTTAACTTTCTTCATGACTGTCCCAGATCATGTCTTCAACCATCTTAAGATGCCTGCCCGTACACAAAAAGCAACTGTGGAGACAGCGAGCAAATACCGCATTTTCCTGATTTTTTTTAAATATTGGACACATTTCTTGGAACAATCTGTACATACATACATACATACATACATACATACATACATACATACATACATACATACATACATACATACATACATACATACATACATACATACATACAACATACATACATACATACATACATACATACATACATACATACATACATACATACATACATACATACATACATACATACATATAGGCCAAATACATGTTGCTTACTATTGCCTGGAGTCAGTCACGCCATTTTTGGTGTTTTGATTAATTTCTTCATTAGGCATGTGACTAACTTTGGAAGCAGCGATGTGGGGTAAGAAATTCCAATTAGAAAGTTGTAGTTCAGTTTGCAAAACATCTCGTCAGGCAGTTTCCAGCTTTCTGTCTATTAAGCATTAATGCTTTTTTCTGCGGACCACACATGCCCGCAAAATACAAAAAAAAAAACAACAACAACAAAAAAAAAAACATGTGACATGCCCCCCTTGCGCCCCTATGTGCGTTTGACGGGGTGGGCTGCCTCGACTGGTAAGCGACGATTGTGGTTGTGTGCGACGACGGACGTTTTCCTAGCGGCAACACAAGCAATAACCGCTGTGTCTGCTTATTGTTGTCAGAAACCACCGCGAGAGAAGGGTATTGTTTGCACGCGGAACATTAGTATGCGCGCAAGCGGGCATTACACGTCAGTGGTAATTTTCTTGTACTTCGAGAGCTTCTGTACTAAGCAGAGGAACAATACTACGCCATAGATAGAAAGTTAGAAACTGTCAAATTGGGCGTTTTCCAAACTGATGTACAAGTTGTACATCAGCTCATTAGAAGCTTTTGCCCGGCTTCACTGCTTCAAAAGTTCGTTAATTAATCTATCATAGTTAGGCAATTAAGAAAAACAGAACATAGTGTGACGTTCTCCAGACACAGTCAGCAACATGCATTTTGTGGCGTCGCCATAGTGTTCCGGCATACTTTTATACTCAGCTAGATATAGCAGGGGCACCTTCTATATAGCGGCGCGCGTGTGCATTTTTGGATTTTTATCGCGGTTTCTCTGTTTAATCTACAAAACATACGCGGAAGGCCTTTATATCGTAGGCATCAGAAGTAACCGAGTTTGTACAAAAGTTGGGGTGTCTCTTAAGTTTTCGCTATTGGACGAAATGCTAACTTCCCGTTTTTGTTATCACATTGTGTTGTTTTGCTCAAATATCAGTTTTGATGCTACAAGCTGCTTATGAATGTTTCTGAAGATTTCTGTGGTGATATTTACCTTAAGTTTTATTTTTTTCAGCCACCAATACCGTGATTCATAATGATGGACAGGGGTAAGCATATTTCTGGCAGCTAGGCATGTGGTTATTGAATTTATGGTGACTTTTTAAAAAAAGGCGCTCCATGGTATTCAAGACGCTAGCACTACATAGTTCATATTCACGTTTGAATGCTCATTAGGAAGCAGCATAAAATAACACTCAGAATTAAGCCACGTTAGATGTTACCAAAATGTTGCCTGCCGGTCTTCTTCCTAAATAAACCCTCGTGTTTTTACTAGGGTTTATTGAAGTATTCAGTGACAGAGACGATCGTAGCAGCAGCAGGCAGGGCGTTGCCAGGGAGCGAACTGCCAATACGAGCCAGCCGATAGCAGTGGGCTTCTGTGCGTGCCGATATTCTTGCCCAACAATGATTAAATTCACGCGATACTCTCCGTATTTAAGAAAAAAAACTACGTCGTTTTTTTTTTTTTTTTTGGTATCCACTGATCTAAGTAAAAATTTCAACATATGTTGTCTTCAGTACTCGGTGACCTGTGCCAAACGATGCGGCTTCAAGTCGTTTTGTTTTTGAGAAGAGACATGTTAAATATTCGTAGGGAGTTTCAGATTGAAGCCTTTGAACACAGGTCAACCAGTGTTTGTGGCGTTTCCTTTCTACTCTACCTCACCAACTTTCCCGCTGCCTCAGGCAGGCAAGGCGACCAAAGACGAAGCGTGCCTTCTCTTCAACTGGATTACGGCGACGATGGTTACAACGAATAGTTGTCTGGTTTTCTAAGTTTTGTGCGGTGAAAAGCAATCTGGGGAGCCATGCCGCGCTTAAAGGGACCGACAACTGCCCAGAACATCAACTGAGATGACTCCACTGAAGGAAAGATTGTGCGTCACACTGACTCAAACCAACCCTCTTTTTTTTCGTGAGAGGTGGATTTATATTTTTATTTCTTCGTCGATAGACGCGAAAAATGACCTTTAGCGCCTCTGGTGGCAAATACATGAACGAATCAATGTACCCTGTGACGTAACCGTTGATTGCTGTAGACGGTTGAGGATCTTTTTGTTGGTACTGAAATATTCGTTTCTTTATATTAAAAGATATTACTCCATAAAAATGTACACATAGGCCTGCGTTAGTAGTATGCATTTAAGCGGCGCTGCCTTCCCGTGACGTAACGATACCATGCCCGTCAGCGCGTCTTGAGCAGCTTTTCAGCGTGCTCGTGCAACCGTGCGCGCAGTTTGCAGGTCGCTAAGATTTTTGAGAGACATAATTTTGCTACCTACACGTCGTCTCAGAAATAGCACGCACTGCGACTCGGCGCGGCCGTGCGTATGCGTAGTGACGTTTCCAGTTACTTGGCTTGGCTCGTGCATCGAGAGATGACGACGCCGGGACAAGCCACTCATGACACAGGCGCAGGCAGCCTTGGGCGCGGGCGCACACAGCGCGATATAAATACGAGGAAGGTGTATAATGCCACATCATCTCATTGTAGCAGGTTGTTATTTTAAAGAAGAGTTGAAAAGCTCAAAATAAAGGTGGTTAAGCATAGTTACAGGAACTCAGGCGAAAGCAGAACGACGACAGCTTTCAGAAATCGCGAGAAGGGCTGGCGGCATCGCCATCAATTCTCAGCGTTGCTGGAGGAAAGGTACATGTGTGTTTAGAGCCTTTCAGATCGAAAAATACTGCTTGTAAAATAACTACGTGCTTTTGGAATTAACTACTACAGCTAAAACACTGCGAAGGGTGAGCTTTCTGTCGCTCCGTAAAAAAAAATGGGTCGAGAAAAATCAGTTGTCGGTCCCTTTAAGGTTCGAAGAACAGAGAAGTGAGGACCAGGGGTGTCTGTTAACACTCGTTTCCCTCCAAAAGCACTGTTCGGGAGGAACGACTTTTTGCTGTTCGGCACGTCAACTCGTCCACCGGTAGACGCGCTTTTTTGTGTATTTACACTGCGGCAGAGTATTATGTGACGCCATTGTAGACGTTCCACGATGCAGTTGCCCGTTTCGGTTTTTGTTTGAACTCGTCGTTTCTGGGTTATTCAAAAATTATTCACCAGTCTCTAAGTAAAGTGAACCATCCTAACAGTTACAGAAGTATCAATACCATTTGAGAACGCCGATATCTGAATACTTTCAATAATAACCTGAAGTTCCCCCTAAACGAGTACTTCCTGGGTAGCGAACCTCAATATGCTGCATCGTATTACCCTCTCAGATTGAAACAAATGCAAACCTGATTTTTTTTATTAAATGTATATAAGCAGAGGTTGGTGCCAATCCGTGGCGCCGGCTACTCCTCTGCTCTTGCGCAACAGTTGTCGTCGCATAGTAGAAAACAAACACAAACAAGGTTATACAAAGACACATAGTACAACACTCACGTACCGAGTCCAAGTTCCTCAATACAAAAATCTGTCCACGCTACACAAAAGTTGAAAGAACACAAGTAATCACGGAATTGAAATGTCCATACAAAACCTGCTTTATCTTTATCACTCCACGTTAATACCTCTGTTCAGGTAAAGTTGATTCTGCACTGGCTTAATTATACACAGTTCTTAAAAAAGGGAAAATGCACAGGATTTAAGAGAAAGAAGAGATGAACGCACTCGAATAAAACACATTGACTTCTTTCATTTTAAAACGATTTCTTGGACGGGATGCAATTCATGGCTACGGACATGTACTCCGCATTTTAATATTAGACCTGTAGGGACAAAGCTAAAATGTAATTATTAATTTTTTTCAAACTAATTCACAGATATTTAAGCGTTTATTGTTGATTGTGACATCCTGCGTATCTTTGTAATTGCATAATCTCGACGATTTCTCTGTCAATTCAATTTTGCAGTATTAGCACTTCTACACGCAGTATAACACAGCGAAATATCCCGACTTCTCGTCCTGACGTTTTCGCTTTTGGATCAGCTATTCCGCTTCTGTCCTTGAATAAGCTCCTTTTTCTTTGGCTGTGTTATTGTACCGGTCTTCCTCCGGGTTTTGTGTCATTGGTTCCTTTATTTATTTTTCTGAGTGACTAAAGTGTCCCTTCAATAGAACATATAGCTCTTCATGGGCATTTTTGAATATGAAATAAAATAATGAAACATACATTAATATAAAAAACTTGCATATTTACACAAATTTCTGTTTGAAGATACGTTAAACTGTGTTAATTTTTATTGTAGAATCGCAGATAAATGCCTTCCACATCAAAGCACTATTGTATCTAATGGGGGGATTTCCAGCTCTATCAGAATCTCAACAAATAGTTCACTTCCCCCAATACTAGTAAAACAAGTAAAACATTTTTCACAGCTCAGAAAACGTTCAGAGCCTTCAAGAACGGTTCTTGTAATGTCCACGGGTCACAATGAACAAGACGCGTTCACAAGACTGCGTAGCATTTATTGGGGTAGCAAGCAGACGCCGTATCGATGCGTTGCTGTCGATAGCTGGAAGCCGTCTGCCATGCATGAGCGGGGGGGGCGGAGGGGGGGAGCTCGCTCGCAACGAACGCTCCTTACGTCACTGGGCGCGTCCCATGCAACGCCGGTTGCTGACGCCGGCGTCTCGTAGTACTTCCTCCACCACATTTCAAGAATCAGTGGAAGCGCCCACTATGCGAACCAGAACACTGTCATACAATAAGCCCGTCAACCACCACCACAGTCACCAGAGTCATGGCCGAGAGCACAGAGTGGCTGCTTACCAATGACGGGAGGGCTCTTCGGAACAACAATCAAATGGCGCTACATGAATTAACTCCCTTTAGTCCAGGTTGTCAGGCAAGCCGACGCCTCCTTCTCGAGTCTACTGACCAAGATAGGAGGCGGAAGGGCTCTCCACGACAGCGAAGCGGCTTTGCTGGAGAGTCGCTTCCTTATCGCGGAGGACGCACTGAGGCGCGCCCCAGCGGCGGTGCGCCTCTTCAACAGTAACGAAGACGTCAACACATTCAACACCTCCGTGGCGGCCACTTGCTCCGACAACATCAAGTTGTGCGAGCCCAGGACACCTTCCTGGGATGCGCAACGAAAGAAGGCAACCATGGACAAGGCAAAGGAGAAGGTGGCCAAGACGTCTACCGCAGAATACGCTAACCTAGCCAAGCAAATCCTACTAGTCTACGATAAGCCCTACATGATAACGGCTAACATAGACGTCATCGACGGCCTCGTAAACGACGCAGTGGGAACCCTAAAACTGTGTGAACGAAGAGTCGTACAGCAATCCCATCAAGACGAAGACGTGTTTCCCAGACGATTGTGGTTACAGTTCGACGTTCCCACAACGGGGAAGCTCGCTTGACTTCGCTCCAACCACGCAGGGAGCGAGGCGAAACGTTTGGGCTATGACGTTGACACGACGTGGATACCCATAGAACCACGTGACGTTGACGATCCACCGCAACAGCGGTGTCGCGTGCAAACGAACACAATTCCCCCTGGTCCAGGCGAGCGCCATAACCGTACACAAGTCCCAGGGAGGAACCTACTGTTCCATCGTATACGAATACTCGAAGACGCACCCACAGAAACTCGTCTACGTTGCCTTGAGCAGGTGCACCAACATTCAGAACCTCTACCTGACTAACGCTGCCGGTGACCATCGCTTCCACCACAAGAACGACAACGTGGACAAGAACATGATGGAAGAATTCAAACGCCTCGACAAGCATCGTCTCGACACCGTCACTCAGCGTTACCTCCGCGCTTTCCGAAGACGTCGACCCCCGAAACGGAGTTCACTATAGCACTGCTAAACAGCCTGCCCTGAACGCAC